>OZ024790.1:8867381-8979881 GCA_964017065.1 Haliclona indistincta
ATGCAGATCTGCACTGTTCTTGGCTCCACCCACCACCCAATACACTATGGAACAATTTTATCTTTAATTTGGTGCACATGAATCTCAATTGATACTGAATTGAATAGTGTGATAATATATGATCGGTTATATTGAATTTGAGTCATGATTGATGATGTGATGTTCGATCACTGAATTAGTGAATGTACTGAATTTACTGAATTTGAGTGGCAAACAATAAACTGGCCTACTGAGTTGTGAGAGATTGATGAAGTGAGTTTACAATAGCTTATAGTCCTTGTCCGTTGATGGATCTTCAGTATACTGTTCAGTATTGTCTTCAAACCGTGTGATCCACTTCTGAGTAGTTGGATCCTTTCCTATTATTATTCCCTTGTACCATTCACCATCATCGAAATAAACCTTGACAGTTCTGCCAAAGAAACTGAGGGGTGCACGTGATTTTCCTATTTATACAAAGTATTGAAGTAATCATCATAGGCATGCACCTATTAAGAATGGTACCTTTTGTCGACGTCTGTTTTGACTTTCTCTGCCTTGATGTACCTAACAATTATTTATTGTAGTTATTGTTATAGACTATCATTAAGTGCATGCTCTAACCTTTGTTCTCTTTGCTGACAAAGTCATCATTGTCAGGATCACGAGCCTTCTTTTTCTTCACATGTGCCGCTATACAATAACAATAAAAATTACATTAACACAAAGTCAAGATATACTGCTAATAGTATACCTTTCAATCCAATATCATCTTCATCTTCATTCACCTCAGCCAAAATTCTCTTCCTCCTGGCTTTGTTTTGCCTTGCAGTAGTTCGCTTGATTGATTCAACAGTTTTCTTCTGGAATGATATTGGCAAGCCGCTATAAACAAACAAATGCTCGAAGGTCATCTTTTTATCTTGACGATAAGTGAAGTCCAAACAAGACTCGAGGGTTTTGGATCTATTTGACTTGTCAATTGAAGACTTATTTAATGACTCTACTCCATTAGTATCAGCTGGCATTGCCTCCCATAGGAACTCATCAGCACAGCTAAATGCTGGGGATAGCATTTCTATAAAGAGAGAATACGCTTTTGTAAGTTCTGTTTTATGTATGTAAATTATTTATTGAGTCGTTATTTTGTGTTTGTTAAAAGTATAGATAATTGACATACTCAAATGTGATGGCTTGGTCCACCACTTGACCCAGGATGCTGCTGCCTTCCATTGGCTTGTTTCAATATCACTCACAAATGGCAGTGATACAATTACATCAGCAGGTAGTGCTTCCAATTGCTGGTCTCCCGACAACACATTAAAATACAACAACACCAATTCTTCACTGTGCTCTTTGGTAATCATGGACCCCAACTTTTGAAACACAGTCTTTTGCTGCTGTGTCGTACACACCTTGTCACATACTCTCATCAGGGCTCGCATAAAATGCACCTGTACATAAGGTATACAAAAGTGTAAGTACTGTGGAATCTCTCTTAACGAACATCACTTAATTCGACAACTTGCTGAGACTCATAGCAATACAAACAATACAGTTTGAACTTCCATGGTGCAAACTAGCAATATATATAGATGCTGTATATAAAATAGGAACTCATAATCAGATCCAAATCAAACTATATAGCTATATATTACATGATTATAACTTGTGTACCCCCTTATTTGAAACTTACCTGGCAACCACGTAGTAACTCTTCAGCTCTCCTCTCTCCAAATGCAAACTTAATTCCATTAACTTGTGCACTACTCCAGTCCACTATGACACCCTTAAGGTTATCAACAAGATCTCCACCATTTTCTCTATCACAGCATTCAACCAATGCTCGTACTGCTGATCCATAAGCAATTGTAGTCATTTTTGACATTCTCACTCGCGCAACCACTACCCCTATACAGAAAGTGATGTAATATCATTGTCTGCAGTAACTATAAGCATGCAATTTGCTCAACTAAACTTACACTTCATAATAGCATAACTAAAGCGGCTTCACAGTTTATATTAATTATAGACTATAGTAATGACAGATAATAATTTTATGCAGAGTTGATCGAAGACTGGACCAGTGAAGTTGTGACTCAGCTAGCTGTGACACACCATACATAAATCGTTCCATTCTAATGCTTCCTTGTCAACTTGGGTTAGGTGGGTGGAGCCAAGAACAGTGCAGATCTGCATAGAGTGTAGAATAATGCACTGTACATAAAATTGTCCCATAAGAGTGTTTCATGATCTATCTTATATGGGGCCTTTTTATGTAGGTGGGTGGAGCCTAGAACTGCATTCATTGTAGTCGAACATGCACTGTACATAAAATTGTCCCATAAGAGTGTTTCATGATCTATCTTATATGGGACCTTTTTATGTAGGTGGGTGGAGCATGGGTTGAATCCTTAATCACAATTGAGTAATTGTACATAAAAAAGTCCCATATAAAGGAGGCACTGTACATAAAACAGTCCCATATATATTAGGGAGCAGAGTACATAAAAAGGTCCCATATAATAAAAAAGTTTTAATAAAAAAAACTAAAAAGTGTAGGGATGACGCTTGCAAAAGTAAAGGAACAAGATGGGATATGCTTGCAAAAGTAAAGGAACAAGATGGGATGATGCTTGCAAAAGTTAAGGAACAAGATGGGATGATGCTTGCAAAAGTAAAGGAACAAGATGGGATGATGCTTGCAAAAGTAAAAGTCCCAAGTATCCCTACATCAGCGGCTTGCTGCGATGACGTACAACTGATAAATGTGGAATCCTCTTCCTATACCTTTTACAACCGTCAATTACGTAATCGGACTGAGTCCTCCAAACCACAAATACCTCTAGTTATTTACAACTGTCAACTAACTCATCGGACTGCGTCCTCCAAACACAGATACCTCTAGTTATTTACAACCGTCAATTACTTCATCGGACTGCGTCCTCCTAAACACAGATACCTTCATCTTGTTATTTACAACCGTCAATTACTTCATCGGACTGCGTCCTCCTTCAAGCCGCTGATGTAGGGATACTTGGGACTTTTACTTTTGCAAGCATCATCCCATCTTGTTCCTTTACTTTTGCAAGCATCATCCCATCTTGTTCCTTAACTTTTGCAAGCATCATCCCATCTTGTTCCTTTACTTTTGCAAGCATATCCCATCTTGTTCCTTTACTTTTGCAAGCGTCATCCCTACACTTTTTAGTTTTTTTTATTAAAACTTTTTTACTTTACTTGTTTTTGTTACTTTTTTGATCACTATCAGTTTGAACTTATTAGCTGTATTCTATGCTATAGCTTTTACTTCATTTTTACAACTCTGTGAGCAGCAGGTACTAGTCTAGTACCTCAGAAGGCGCATAGCCTCTAGACAGAGTCAAGAAACATGGAATGTTATTATCGGCAATCACAAGAATAATGAAAAGGTTTAAATTAGTTAGAGAGGTTGAGAGTATGAGTTGAAAACATGATATTTCTACTGTGATGGATGAAGAAGAGACTAACACTAACAACTCAGTGGAACACTATGATGACTCATGGCTAGTCCGTAGATCGACTAGTCCCAGGCTTGCATGTTGATGTTGATATCACGATCACAGAGGCTTCTAGCTTTTTACAATGATCAATGTCCAGTTGTCAACAGCACAGGGGTCCTATGGGTATAGCTTACGCCGGGTAGTGTAAGAAACTAGTATAGCCTTGAGATCGGGTAGCATCACCGTCGTCCGGTTCGTACCTGCCGTGGGTCATGATGTCAGCATAGACAGATCAGTGTTACCCAGGGTATGGTATACTGCTTGTTCATACCTCTAGGCTCTAGCTTGCGCGCTGAAGCGCCCAGAGCAGTGAGAACCGAGCTCAGTTCAAAAGCTGATGTGGGCGGAGTCAATGATCAGCAGCGACAAGAGGGTTAATTAATGGAGTCGCTCTAACTGTCCAAAACGGTCCAAAAACCATGTTTTTCAAGGATTACTCGCTTCTGGTGGTGTTTGATGCCTATCTAAAAACTAAGTGCACTACCCCAGATATATACACATGCGATGGTGCAGGTTTGGTAGTGATTCGTTCACTCAGGACAGCGCTAGGCTTGTCAAAAGAAGAAGAAGAAGAAGAAGAAGAATAAGAAGAAGAAGAAAGAAGATGAACAATTCGCGTGGGCGGCGATTTTGTTTTACCCCTTTAGAAACGTCTGCCAGCTTTGCCAAAGGTATTTTCATGCTCAGAACAATCGTCTGATCAATCCTAGATGTCTAGAATCTCGATAAACGCTAAAACAGCGACGATCTGCAACTTGCTCCCTGAGAGTCGCCATCTTGATTTTCGTCGTCAAGCAAGCAATCCCGGCGACTTTCATAGACTTCCTACAAGCGCTTACACTTCAGATTCCCTCAGAGATAGTTAAAATGCAGTAGAAATGTATAACAGAAGAGATATGTGCGAAAACTAATTTTCACACATGAGTAGCCGCCATCTTAATTCGATGTCATCCCTACATATCATTGCCTATCGGCAATGATAATAGGAACTTTTGTACATAAAAAGGTCCCATAATACTAGGGATCAGATGTACATAAAAAAGACCCATAATAACTAGGGATCTTACTATAAAAAATGTATTCTTCTACCAACCCACGCGATCATGGTTGAGCTCTGTCTTCTAAACTTCTTGGAGGAGACAGCCGAAGTTACCGATTGGTACATGCTTGGGCTCTATATGAAGCTTCCATCGAAAGATCTCTCGCTCATAGAACTGTTCAATGTGTGGATGAAGCGGACACCCAATGCTTCGTGGGAACTGATCGCAGCAGCTCTGGAGAAATTAGGAGAAACTGTACTGGCTGAAAAAGTTCGAAATCTGCCCGGACAATCCATTGCGGTCCGAGGCTCTCGGATCAACTCGCATTCAGATTCGTCAACAGGAGAAAAAGTTGTGCTTGAAATCGAGAAGAGTCTTGTTGTTTTTGTTTTTTCAACTTTGGAGCACTTTTCAAGCAGATCAAACCACACTTCTGTTTATTCAACACTGTGATTCTGAAAGACATTGTAGAGAAGTTTGTGGGAGAGCCATTGAAACAACAGCTGGAGAAGTACAAGTGCGAACTAGAGGAATTCACTGAAATTGCCGAAGTAACTTTTTAAAGGAAGTGAAATTTCTTGATCAATTTAGCACAGCAGATATGCCACAAGTCATCTTCAAGCTGACCGGCTTCTGGCCCAGTGTAACTATCAAACGATTTCAGAGGTTCGTTGATCATGTATAATGTATTTGAAGCCAACTCGAGTGCTCTTACTCACATTCGTGTGAAACAAGGCTGCATTTGTCTAACACAGTGGTATTGTCGTAAATCAGCCATTGCATCTCTAGCTGCTCGAGCCCAAGAGAAGGTGCTGTTTATGCGACATGTTGGAGTTCTGAGTCTGAGCGTAGGAGACACTGTGATCCTGGAGCAAGAAGAAACAGAGGAAGAAGAAACAGACTTGAGCTCAGCACTGATACAAGCCATTACTGCTGATTGTACAGAGGCTGTAGAGTTTTTACTCTTCCTTGGTGCAGATCCTAACTGCACCTCAGCAAATGGTACCACACCTCTCATTCTTGCCTGCAGGAACAATTCTATCAGGATCGCTAAACTGCTTCTCAGAGCTGAGGCAAATGTTAACGCACAAGACAAGTTAGATACCACTGCTCTAAAGGTGGTATGTAGCTTAAAAACACCAAATAAAGGTTTAGTGGAACTGCTAGTTGAGTCAGGAGCTCAGCTTGTTGTACCAGGCGAAAAGATAGTGGCACTTGAAATTGCTACACAAAAAGGCCACGCAGATATTGTCCGGTATCTTGTCAGTGCAGGGGCTCCCGTGAATGCACAGAATAAGGGTGGTTTTACTTCACTCATGCGTGCCTGTTTCAAAAAACGATCTGAAATTGTGTCTTTTCTTTTAAATCATGGAGCTGATCTCAATACGCAGGATAGAGAGGGCACTGCAGCACTACATCTTGCATGCCATAAACAGATGACAGCAGGTGTGGAGCTTCTTCTTGCACATGGAGCAGATCACAGCTTACGTGGTAGAGAAGGATCAACACCACTCATGTATGCTTGTTTCAAGAAAAGCAATCTAGCAATTATGGATCACTCAATTCTGATTCTGCTACTTTCAGCTGGTGCTGAACCTAATGCTCAAAACGACAATGATTCTACACCTCTCATAGTCGCTGCTTATTATGGCTATAAGGAAGGTATTACAGTTTTGCTAAATGCAGGAGCTATTGTGAACATCCGGGATAGATTCGGATCAACTGCTCTTCATGTAGCAGCTGAAAATGGATTCTTATCTATCTCAGAACTTCTCTTAGCATCAGGTGCCCAAGCTTCACTCGCTGACAACGATGGCATGACACCACTTGACTATGCCCTTGATAACAACCATCACGATGTGTGCCAACTACTTCTTGCCAACTTAGACTCTGACCCGATACCAGCTACCGAGAGCACATCCCATCTAGCCAAAAATACGGACTGTTCGTTGCGCTCAAGCTCACCAGAGATTGAACAAGAATTACATTTTCCTGTGCACAGACAAAGAAGTCAACACAGCAGTGCTTTCTCCACACTCGATGATCAGCTTCAATATGCCTTAAAATATCCACTCTCACCAGACGATATTATCAAACACCAGCAAGTGGACGAGGAAGAAGAAGAAGAAACAAGCACACTCAAATCAAAATGACAACTTAGCTAAGCACTGCTAAATTCGTTAATTTTTGTCTTTCATGTTTCATGCACTACATGTATATCTGTTAATTCACATACGCGTGTATTCAGTGTTGTACTGGAAGTTAACACCACAGACTACATTCACGACTCATCAGGAACCTAGCAAAGCATGATCGAGGAACCCACTGGCTACTAATGTGTTGCAGCTAGCTCAAGCCGCATGATGACTAGTTCCACGGTCTCTCGCTTGCTGCAATGCTGCGGCATCAAACGCAGCGAGGAAGCTCCTCCTGGGGGCCCAAAGACAATAAACATTTTCATTGGCTTCTTGTTTTTCGTCAATTTTCAAATGGGCACTGGCTTTCTCGGGATCCCCTTCGCGTTTTTCCATGGAGGGCTGCTAGCAGGAGCTGGAACACTGGTGCTTGCCTCGTTCGTCAACTGGGTCACAGCTATCTGGGTACTAGAAACTCTATCACGAGCTCAGGTGACCGAAAATATAACTGCACTGTTAAAATTTTGTGTTTCACTTTTCAGGCTCTTACTGAGCACGGAAAGTCAGATGTAATCAGTGCCTCATCTCTACCAATCAATGCTGTTTTAGGGACAAAGAGAAAGTTTGAAATCACAGAGCTCTGCGGTATCTTCCTGGGCAGATGGGCAAAATACATTTACTTGGCATTGAACACAACAGCTTGCTTCCTCTACTTGGTCGAATTCTCCACTGTTGCTGGCGCTTCCTGGGCTGTAAATCTTCCATTGAACTTTAGTGGTATTGAAGAATGCAATGACAATGATTTTCATTTTCAGATCCTACCCTCGGTTGCCTCTTGCAGGAACGCCTACTGGTTCTGCCTGTTTCTCTTTGGATGCATCGTAGTTCCTTTATCAATGGTTGAGCTGAAGGAACAAGCTGTTGTTCAAATAACACTCAGTGTGCTAAGATTTTTCACGGTTGGAGCAATTGTCATTTTCTGTGTGGTCAACCTCATTTTTTCTGAGCAAATTTGCACCTGCGACCAGCCGTGGGGAAATACAACTGCAAATGGAGAATTTGTTCGAGAGGAACAGTGCAATGTGACAACACCGCTCACTGACATTTTGACACGATTCAATTTTGAAGCATGGACTCTTTCTATCCCGGTAGTCGTATCAGCTTTGACCATGCATCCTGGTATCCCATTTTTGACTCACCCAGTCAAGCAAAAGCGACAGCTTGGTCCCTTGTTGCATGTCTTGTTCCTCGCCATGATGTCAGTTTACATGCTAGTGGGGATTGCCGGCTCTATGTGGTGGAGTGAATGCGTCAACGAAACCTGCTCTCTCAATTGGGTGAGTCTTTTGTGAGAGCTACATGTACAGGTTTTAGTCTGGTTTCGTGTAACAAAATTGCTGAAATTTCATTCGAGCATAAGTATTTTGATACCTGTAGTAAAAATAGCACCTAAGGTGCGGATGCCTCGGTGGAATAACACTATCCACCATTCCACAAACACGGCAACTGCAGATGCATGTATACAGGATTTCTGTACAGCAATCACAATGCAGTGCTTTAGTTATGCAATCAGAAGCCAATCAGTGCTAACCACAATAATTAAACTGGGCGTGTCTACAGTGTTTAGCACAGCAACGCATACCACGAGCTAGATAGCTTCCGTAGCTTGCTTACACGATTTCTCTGGACCTGCGCTGCTATCCTGTAGTAAAATTCTAACCCATCAGCTTCTAGGCAGTCAACTGTGGACAGCTTTGCCTTTGGAGAAGTCCAGATCGCCAGCAATGGTAAACAAAGTAAGCAAACCGCGCCATAACTCTAGAACAAAGCTTTGCATCGAACTTTCGCTAGTTCACAACCGAGATAATATCGAGTTCTACCTACATTGCAAGTTTTAGAGCTTACCTTCCAGCGTGCGCCGCAAAAATGGTGTAACAGACAGACAGACAGAGACAACGCGATTACAGTATGCCTCGTGGCTCCGCCCACCGAGGCATAACTACCTCAATATAATCCATCACTTGACGACAGCAAGAGTTTATAATGAACAGAGAGTATCGCACTCCAATTGGTCCATCACGGAGACTCTCGGGAAAGTAACGTGACCAGCACGCGAGCGCTATTACGTGTTCTGACGTTGTTCAATACTTGTCGATTTTGCCTACGTAATGCATGCAGGCTAGGCACGCCCAGCGACCTGCATGTGCAAGCCTTAGCAACGACGATGAAGCGAGCAGCAGCAAGCGATCACGAGTTTCATGGAACTCCGCAGGCAAAACGACCAGCTAGTTTACCAGTGGACAGCTTCATTAACGCTTTAAGTACTGCTGGAGACAAAGAATATGGCGATTGGCTTAATTTTCGGGTGGGATACACAGTAACGAAAGGACATCAGATTTCAGCGCCAATGCACTCTTCAAATAGCTCTTCCGTCAGACTTTAATATACGTAGCTTGCTTCAGCGTGCCCACGCATGCCAGCCGCATTAGAGTATGCATTGTTACGTCACGTTATAAAATTAATTATTTGCGGACGTCATTTGCTCGCGTGCTGGTCACGTTACTTTCCCGAGAGTCTCCGTGATGGACCAATTGGAGTGCGATACTCTCTGTTCATTATAAACTCTTGATGACAGTTAGTGAGTGTGAACACACACTGTATCCTATGACACTGAATGCTAGCTCATCCAGTACACTGTTACAGAATAGTAGAAAACTGGAGGAGGTTGATTTTTTTGGGTGAATTTTAGCAAAAGCCTATTTGAGCATTTACCGTAGCAAAATTACAGTAAAATAATCAAATCAATTCTGCTGAATTTTTGTTCTCAAAGCATCCAGAGTGTGAAATTATTTGTTGCCGAAATTTATTTTGTGACAGCAATAATTCATGTTGTCTCTCTTTATTTTCAGTAGAATCCACTGACAAACCAAACATACAATTTGGGTATAAGAATGATATCTTATTATATTCTACTTTTTCCGAGTGTGGACGTTATCTCGATTTTCCCACTCTCCGTTTTGAATATGGTTAACAACGTTCATGTCGCCATCCTCGGCAAAGACACTGCAGACTCGGGCAAAACATGGAAATCTTTTATCATAATTCTTCTGATGAAATTCTTTACTGGTCTACTTCCGATTCTAGTGGCTATGGCTGTCTCCAATCTTGTCACAGTGCTCAAATACACTGGTCTGATATCCTTCTTCCAGTGTTTTCTTGTTCCGATACTGCTGCATATTCGATCTCAGTGGGTCTGCAAAAAGACATTCCAAAAAGTTCTGCACACCAAGTATCAAGACAATTCTGCAGGTGAAGATGATACTGGCGAGAAATCGGAGCTAATATCATCATCAAAGACCACTATTAAACCCAAAGATCTTTATATGACTCCGTACTCGAATATCTTCAGTCACTGGCCGACGGTCGTGGTGACTAGTCTGGTGTGCATAGTACTGTTTGCACTGACCATAGTTAGCTTCTTTTTCCATCCTCAGAAATGAAATGCAAGATGAACTGCAACCTGTATTTATTTTGTGAAAAACTGTAGTACATGTGTGTTCGTTGAATTATGAATGAATGGTGCATATCTCATTGTATGCAACTGTGGTTTCTTCTTTTTCTTGCAACATTAATAGACAGTTAATTTATGCATCAATTTCTTTGGTTTATTGAAAGTTTGTGGTTAGCGAGGTGGTTATTCCAGACCACACAAGCTAATAGGTGTGGTCTGGTAGTCCTCTACGTACTACACGTGAAGAAAGACGACTTTGTGGCCTCTTTCCACACAACACACCGTTGAATTTGTTGCGATGACCTGAGTAAGAGAATATTCACTGCTTACTCGGCCGTTTTTGTAAAAATCAATACATTTTACAACATTTTAACCTGCAATGCTATTACCACTTGTAAAGAGTAGGTCCTGCACAAAAAACTACATCACTATTCTCTATTATCAATAAAGCTGCAATCTGCTCCAATTACTAAACTTCGATAAACGTGTGTTTCAATGATATAAAAATTAATACTAAAAGTTCCTGCTCATTCTCCCTAGCGTACAAATGTTGTCACATTATCTATGTTTGTCGTGAGGAGGTTGCACCTCTCTCAGTCTCACGAAGCGGAGTCAACGTCAACCTAACGTAAAGAACCGTATGTATTAAACAACTAGAGTTCTAATGAACACATACCCGTGCGCTGAGCTAAGAGCTAAACATGACTACTCCAGCATTACTGCAACACTCACGTTACAGCTAGTCCATAGACAGCTGCAGATAAATATTGATGATAGCATAGCTACCATAATGCACTAACCGTGTTCTCAGTGAGCTAAGCCTAAGAGCTAAACACGACGACTCCAGCATTACCGTGTGCAACACTCACTGTGTTACAGCTAGTCCATAGACAGCTCCAGATAAATTGATGATAGCATAGCTACCATACATGCACTAACAGGTGATTGGCAAGAAGTGACTCTGGCGTACGGTACATGTGAGACTGAGTGAGGACATCGATGTGGATAGGAGGTTGGGTGACACACCCACAATACCGTAAAGTGCTCTTACAAGCACACGTAGCTTTAGAAAGCCATGGATTAGCCGCTCTAGCAAGGCTTGCCAGCACAGAAAATGTCTTCATAGGACTATAGATTCAGTGAAGAAGCTACAAAGTGCACTTTTGTGGCGAATTTCGAGCGGTGACACGTAATCAAGCGTGTTTTTTTGTCCACACACATATAGACGGACACAAACGCTGAAACGCATAACCCTAGCGCATATGTACTGCGCACGGGTCCCAACCCGGGATTCACTCTGTTCACCCCGTTTCGATCTGACCACACCTACTTACGTCACGTGCGCGAGCCGCCTTTGGCGGCTTATATATGTTACGACCCGATTCACAACCTGACCCGTTTCGAAGCCGGCCGCCGGTTTCGAAGCCGATTAACCCGATTTACAACCACATAACTCAGTTGACCCGGTTTAAAACCGAACGTTTCAATGGTTCAGGGTGCTCACCTGCATGCTAGATTGACAGAACCTACTTAGGAGTGCTGTCGCGGTTATAGCTCATCATTGCAGTGCAGCGCAGCAAGACTGGAAAGTGTCCGACGGAGGCGTTTTAGAGCATCATGTGCTACTACAGTCATCGACAGGAGCGTCGTTGTAAGTGGTTTAGTAGCGCAGCACAGCAAGCATACCTGCTAAATTGACAGGAATGCCGTTACGAGTGGTTCAGCAACGCAGCGCAGCAAGACATGTTGTGTGCATGCAACAGTTGTTTAAAATCAAACTGCACTAAAATCCATAGGAACATGTCACAGCTTCTTCTTCAGACGTGACTCCAGTACATGCATGGAAGCAAAGAACAATATGATTGCGATGCAATGTATATGGACACCCTGAGTACACGTTTATGTGTAGTAGTCGAAGTCTATTACACGCGCGCACTTAGCATTATGCACGCTTTGAATCTGGCGCGCAGCTAGCTAACCCGCTTCGAAACCGGTCGACCGGCTTCGAAGCGGGTCAAAGGTTGTGAATCGGGTCGTAACATATATACTCTATGTACGTGCGCGCGTACATAATCACTATAAAGGCTTGTTTGTAGCAATGACCGGACAGCAGGTTCCGGTGGCTTAGAGGTTTAGTGCTGTGGTTTGTAATGCAGACGTCCACGGTTCGATTCCCGAAGTATGAATTAATTTTTTTGTTTTTTTCCCTAAAAAACTTCCAAGTTTTTTTAGCTACTAGTAATACTCTCGACGATCCTTAGTGAGGGCCAGAGGCCCTGTTTAGAACGACCCTCCTGACGATCCTTAGGCTTACCAAGGGCCGAAGGCCCGGGTTAGGAAGACCCTTCCGACTTTGCACAGTTAGGAAAAGGTTTTTTAGGGTTCAGGGTTTAGGGTTTAGTTAGTTGTCGTCCATAGACTAGTTATCACGTGATTGCTATGGCAACGGATCGAAACGGGGTGAACAGAGTGCTTCCCGTAACAACCCTGGCGCGGCGGATGCGATCATGGCTGAGCTCTGTCTTCTAAACTTCTTGGAGGAGACAGCCGATGTTACCGATTGGTACATGCTTGGGCTCTATATGAAGCTTCCTTCGAAGGATCTCTCGCTCATAGAGAAGCAGTTCTCGAGCCAACAACCAAAGCGATGTAAAGCAGAACTGTTCAATGTGTGGATCAAACGAACACCCAATGCCTCGTGGGAACTGATCGCAGCATCTCTGGAAAAATTAGGAGAAACTGTACTGGCTGAAAAAGTTCGAAAGCTGCCCGGACAATCCATTGCGGTCCCGCAAGACTCTCGGATCAACTCGCATTCAGATTCGTCAACAGGAGAAAAAGTTGTGCTTGAAATCGAGAAGAGTCTTGTTGTTGTTTTTTCAACCTTGGAGAGAGAATTTGCTGTTTTGGTAACAAATCTCAAGATGTCTCTTGAAGGAAAGCAGGTCTC
The DNA here is from genome assembly GCA_964017065.1 of Haliclona indistincta. NCBI lineage: Eukaryota > Metazoa > Porifera > Demospongiae > Haplosclerida > Chalinidae > Haliclona > Haliclona indistincta. Next base: position 8,880,539 of record OZ024790.1, read on the forward strand.
ACTGAAGGAACTAGGACGATTCCTAGACACTCGTCTCGATCTAGATGAGGACTTATCACAAAGTTGCTAGCATTGACAAACTTTTCAAGCAGATCAAACCACACTTCTGTTTATTCAACACTGTGATTCTGAAAGACATTGTAGAGAAGTTTGTGGGAGAGCCATTGAGACTACAGCTGGAGAAGTACAAGTGTGAACTAGAGGAATTCACTGAAACTGCTGAAGTAACTTTTTTAAAGGAAGTGAAATTTCTTGATCAATTTAGCTCAGCAGATATGCCACTGGTCATCTTCAAGCTGACCGGCTTCTGGCCCAGTGTAACTATCAAACGATTTCAGAGGTTCGTTGATGATGTATTTGAAGCCAACTCGAGTGCTCTTACTCACATTCGTGTGAAACAAGGCTGCATTTGTGTAACATGGTATGCTCGTAAATCAGCCATTGCATCTCTAGCTGCTCGAGCCCAAGAGAAGGTGCTGTTTATGCGACATGTTGGAGTTCTGAGTCTGAGCGTAGGAGACACTGTGATCCTGGAGCAAGAAGAAACAGAGAAAGAAGAAACAGACTTGAGCTCAGCACTGATACAAGCCGTTACAGTACTGCTGATTGCACAGAGGCTGTAGAGTTTTTACTCTTTCTCAGTACAGATCCTAACTACACCTTAGCGCATGGAACCACTCCTCTCATTCTTGCCTGTGCGTAGAATTCTATCAGTATCGCTAAGCTGCTTCTCAGAGCTGAGGCAAATGTTAACGCACAAGACAAGCGAGGTTTTACTGCTCTAAAGGTGGTATGTAGCTTAAAAACACCAAATAAAGGTTTAGTGGAACTGCTAGTTCAGTCAGGAGCTGAGCTTGCTGTACCAGGTGAAAAGATAGTGGCGCTTGAAATGGCTACAAGAGAAGGTCAAGCAGATATTGTCCGGTATCTTGTCAGTGCAGGGGCTCCAGTGAACGCACAGAATAAGGATGGTGTGACATCACTCATGTGTGCCTGTTTCAAAAAACGATCTGAAATTGTGTCTTTTCTTTTAAATCAAGGAGCTGATCTTGATATACAGGATAAAGAGGGCACTGCAGCACTTCATTTCGCATGCTATAAACAGATGATAGCAGGTGTGGAGCTTCTTCTTGCACATGGAGCAGATCACAGCTTACGTGGTAAAGGAGGATCAACACCGCTCATGTATGCATGTTTCAAGGAAAGCAACCTAGCAATGGATCCCTCCATTTTGATTCTGCTACTTTCAGCTGGTGCTGAGCCTAATGCTCAAAACGAGAACGATTCTACAGCTCTCATAACTGCTGCTTATGGTGGCTACCAAGAAGGTATAACAGTTTTGCTAAATGCAGGAGCTAGTGTGAATATCCGGGATAGATTCGGATTAACTGCTCTTCATGTAGCAGCTGAATACGGATTCTTATCTATCTCAGAACTTCTCCTAGCATCAGGTGCCCAGGCCTCACTCACTGACAACGATGGTATGACACCGCTTGACTATGCCCTTGATAACAACCATCACGATGTGTGCCAACTACTTCTTGCAAACATGGACTCCGCCCCACTACCAGCCGTGACCGAGACCACAGACACCACAACAACAAAAATCATGTCAACTAAACAAGAATCAATACCTCTGCATGGAGGGCGGCAAGAAAGTCAACACAGCAGTGCTTTCTCTACACTCGATCAGCTTCGATATGCTCTAGAGTATCCACTCTCACCAGCTGATACTATCAAACACCACCAAGCTGACGAGGAGGAGGAAGGAGATTCAAACAAACCTGAATCAAAATAATTATGATTGACTTAATTTTTGTATAACATGTTTCAATGTAGCTAATAAAAAAATTTGTTTAGACTGCTGCTGCATGATCATGACTACTGCATGAGGTTTGTGAAAATAATAATATCCTGGATTATATGAGTCTAAACTGCCTTGTTTAATTTCTGCCTGTTAGTATAGCAGCCATATATATAGTTCACCACAGTGTTGTTACCAAGATGAGTGTCACCACAGATTATCTAGACTGCGCATGCATGTGTGTAAACATCACCATCACTAAACTGCTTCTCAGAACTGAGGCAAACGTTAAATCAACAGCCACACTAATGCTGCATCCTTGAGTGAAATAAACTACCAAACAATGAAACCCTCCATTCTAGTCCTCCTTCTTTCTGCTGCATGGTGCTGACCTTAATACTCTAAATGAAGTAGGTCCAATAGCTCTCATAGCAACTGCACATTATCCTTGCTATTATAAAGAAGGTGTCTCAGTTTATTTGTTATATCCAGAAGCAGGAACATGCAGAACATAATTATTTCATTCCACTGGCAGTCTTTATGAAGTAGCTAATTCTTGTCTGTCTCAAAGAACTTCTTCTAGCTCATGATCACTCGCTGACAATGATGGTATAACACCGCTTGACTATCCCCTTGATAACAACCATCACGATGTGTGCCAACTACTTCTTGCAAACATAATAAATTATAGACTATACCTTGACTACAATAGCACAGACAATACCAAACGATAATACTGACGTCGACTCTAGCTCAGCTGTGACCTGGTATACTAATAAATTGTACTAAATTTATAATAAAAGAGCAAGGTTTCACCTTTTTGGTGATAAGAGTGTACAAAAAGGAGCATAGAATTAATAAAATTATGTCATAGCAATAATAATTTTATGACGACAAACGAGAAGCTCGGTTCAAGCAATTGTGCATCAAGTTCTATGCACACTTACATGACTGCATGCTATTGAATTTACAATAATAATTATAGTTTTGCATGTGTATTCTAACGTGTGGGAAACCTAAGCCGGTTGCTTAAAATTGTCTTCCAAGAAACAATTGTACAAGGTCTAGTAGCAGTTTTTATCACAACTGAAAGTTTGATATAAATTAAAATCTACTATCATGTTTCTAAAAGCCTGGTAGTGCACTATGACAACTGTGACTGATTTTTAACTGCTCTTCATGTAGCTAGCAGCTGAAAGCGGCTTCTTATCTATTTCCAAAGTTCTCCTAGCATCAGGTGCCCAAGCCTGCCTCACTCACTGACAATGATGGTATGACACCGCTTGACTATGCCCTTAGTGAAAACCATTATGATGTGTGCCAACTACTTCTTGCAAACATAGACTCCAATCCACCAGCTGTGACCGAGAGCACAGACACTAGTGACCACTGCTGACCAGAAGCACTGCATGACTCCAGCTCATTTATGAATGAAACAATTGAACACTTTAGATAGACCAAGAATCCATACACTTCATTAATTATCAAACGCCATGCACCAATATTATCAAACACCATGCACCAAGCTGACGAGGATGATAAACTTGTATCAAATTAATAATCACAATAAAAGAAATAGTACGAAAATGTATATGTAATCATGCAATATTGTTGAATAATTATTGTTTCTTTGTTTTAAGAACCATGCAGGAGCATTGCTATTCGCTTCTACTGTTTTATAGTCTATTCACGTTGAGGATGGAATTGGTATTATTACCACACAACAAACACTACTGAATTTGTTGCGATGGCCTGAGACAGAGTACGAAAATATCCACTGCTTACTCCGCCCGGGCTCCGTTTTTTTTGTGGTGCCAGTGAAAATCACAAAAAAAAGAATTTAGTTAAACTACAGTCCATTATCATTATCAATAGTGCTGCAATCTGCTTTACATGCTAAACGTCAATAAACATGACTGTGTTTTAATGATATAAAAGACTAAAAGTTCCTGCTCATTCTCCCTAGCGTACTCAGCGTGAATGTTGTCATTATGAGGTTGCACCTCTCTCAGTCTCACGAGGGGGGGAGTCAACGTAACGTACATGTAAACAATCTTGATCTCGCACATGTAGCTAGACCATAGATAATACAGTATTATCTATGGCTAGACTAAACAACCCTGGCGGATACGATCATGGTTGAGCTCTGTCTTCTAAACTTCTTGGAGGAGACAGCCGATGTTACTGATTGGTACATGCTTGGGCTCTATATGAAGCTTCCTTCGAAGGATCTCTCGCTCATAGAGAAGCAGTTCTCGAGCCAACAACCAAAGCGATGCAAGGCAGAACTGTTCAACGTGTGGTTGAAACGAACACAGAATGCCTCGTGGGAACTGATCGCAGCAGCTCTAGAGAAATTAGGAGAAACTGAACTGGCTGAAAAAGTTCGAAAGCTGCCCGGACAATCCATTGCGGTCCAAGGCTCTCGGATCAACTCGCATTCAGATTCGTCAGCAGGAGAAAAAGTTGTGCTTGAAATCGAGAAGAGTCTTGTTGTTGTTTTTTCAACTTTGGAGAGAGAATTTGCTGTTTTGGTAACAAATCTCAAGATGTCTCTTGAAGGAAAGCAAGTCTCACTGAAGGAACTAGGACGATTCCTAGGCATTCGTCTCGATTTAGATGAGGACTTATCACAAGTTGCTAGCATTGACAAACTTTTCAAGCAGATCAAACCACACTTCTGTTTATTCAACACTGTGATTCTGAAAGACATCGTAGAGAAGTTTGCGGGAGAGCCATTGAAACAACAGCTGGAGAAGTACAAGTGTGAACTAGAGGAATTCACTGAAACCGCCGAAGTAATTTTTTTAAAGGAAGTGAAATTTCTTGATCACTTTAACTCAGCAGATATGCCACAAGTCATCTTCAAGCTGACCGGCTTCTGGCCCAGTGTAACTATCAAGCGATTTCAGAGATTCGTTGACCATGTATTTGAAGCCAACTCGAGTGCTCTTACTCACATTCGTGTGAAACAAGGCTGCATTTGTGTAACATGGCATGCTCGTAAATCAGTCATTGCATCTCTAGCTGCTCGAGCCCAAGAGAAGGTGCTGTTTATGCGACATGTTGGAGTTCTGAGTCTGAGTGTAGGAGACACTGTGATCCTGGAGCAAGAAGAAACAGAGGAAGAAGAAACAGACTTGAGCTCAGCACTGATACAAGCCATTACTGCTGATTGTACAGAGGCTGTAGAGTTTTTACTCTACCTTGATGCAGATCCTAACTGCACCTCAGCAAATGGTACCACACCTCTCATTCTTGCCTGCAGGAACAATTCTATCAGCATTGCTGAACTGCTTCTCAGAGCTGAGGCAAATGTTAATGCACAAGACAAGTTAGACACCACTGCTCTAAAGGTGGTATGTAGCTTAAAAACACCAAATAAAGGTTTAGTGGAACTGCTAGTTGAGTCAGGAGCTCAGCTAGTTGTACCAGGCGAAAAGATAATGGCACTTGAAATTGCTACACGAGAAGGCCATGAAGATATTGTCTGGTATCTTGTCAGTGCAGGGGCTCCAGTGAACGCACAGAATAAGGATGGTTTGACTTCACTCATGTATGCCTGTTCCGAAAAACGATCTGAAATTGTGTCTTTTCTTTTAAATCATGGAGCTGATCTCAATACACAGGATAGAGAGGGCACTGCAGCACTACATCTTGCATGCTATAAACAGATGACAGCAGGTGTGGAACTTCTTCTTGCACATGGAGCAGATCACAGCTTACGTGGTAGAGGAGGATCAACACCACTCATGTATGCTTGTTTCAAGAAAAGCAATCTAGCAATTATGGATCCCTCAATTCTGATTCTGCTACTTTCAGCTGGTGCTGAGCCTAATGCTCAAAACGACAATGATGCTACAGCTCTCATAGTCGCTGCTCATTATGGCTATAAAGAAGGTATTACAGTTTTGCTAAATGCAGGAGCTAGTGTGAACATCCGGGATAGATTCCGATTAACCGCTCTTCACGTAGCAGCTCAACATGGATTCTTATCTATCTCAGAACTTCTCCTAGCATCAGGTGCCCAGGCCTCACTCGCTGACAACGGTGGTATGACACCGCTTGACTATGCCCTTGATAACAACCATCACGATGTGTGCCAACTACTTCTTGCAAGTATAGACTCCGACCTGATACCAGCTACCGAGAGCACATCCCACCTAAATAAAAACACGGACTGTTCGTTGCGCTCAAGCTCACCAGAGATTGAACAAGAATTACATTTTCCTGTGCACAGACAAGGAAGTCAACACAGCAGTGCTTTCTCCACACTCGATCAGCTTCGATATGCCTTAAAATATCCACTCTCACCAGATGATACTATCAAACACCAGCAAGTGGACGAGGAAGAAGAAGGAGAAACAATCACACCCAAAACACAATGACAACTTAGCTAAGCACTGCAAAATTCATTTTTATATTAATTTTGTCTTTCATGTTCCATGCACTGTATCAGTTAAGTCACATGCACGTGTTTTCTGGAAGTTAACTGCACAGACTACATTCAAGACTCATTACAGGAACCTAGCAGAGCATGAACAAGGAACCCACCGGCTACTGATGTGTTGCAGCTAGCCCAAGCCGCATGATGACTAGTTCCACGGTCTCTCGCTTGCTGCAATGCTGCGGCATCAAACGCAGCGAGAAAGCTCCTCCCGAGGGGCCAAAGACAATAAACATTTTCATTGGCTTCTTGTTTTTCGTCAATTTTCAAATGGGCACTGGGTTTCTCGGGATTCCCTTCGCATTTTTCCATGGAGGGCTGCTAGCAGGAGCTGGAACACTGGTGCTTGCCTCGTTCGTCAACTGGGTCACAGCTATCTGGGTACTAGAGACTCTATCACGAGCTCAGGTGACCGAAAATAAATATTTCTGCACTTCACTGTTCATCAATTTTGTGTTTTCACTTTTCAGGCTCTTACTGAGCACGGAAAGTCAGATGTGATCAGTGCCTCTTCTCTACCAATCAATGCTGTTTTAGGGACAAAGAGAAAGTTTGAAATCACAGAGCTCTGCGGTATCTTCCTGGGCAGATGGGCAAAATACATTTACTTGGCATTGAACACAACAGCTTGCTTCCTCTACTTGGTCGAATTCTCCACTGTTGCTGGCGCTTCCTGGGCTGTAAATCTTCCATTGAACTTTGCTGGTATTGAAGAATGCAATGACAACGATTTTCATTTTCAGATCCTGCCCTCGGTCGCCTCTTGCAGGAACGCCTACTGGTTCTGCCTGTTTCTCTTTGGATGCATCGTAGTTCCTTTATCAATGGTTGAGCTGAAGGAACAAGCTGTTGTTCAAATAACACTCAGTGTGCTAAGATTTTTCACGGTTGGAGCAATTGTCATTTTCTGTGTGGTCAACCTCATTTTTTCTGAGCAAATTTGCACCTGCGACCAGCCGTGGGGAAATACAACTGCAAATGGAGAATTTGTTCGAGAGGAACAGTGCAATGTGACAACACCGCTCACTGACATTTTGACACGATTCAATTTTGAAGCATGGACTCTTTCTATCCCGGTAGTCGTATCAGCTTTGAACATGCATCCTGGTATCCCATTTTTGACTCACCCAGTCAAGCAGAAGCGGCAGCTAGGTCCCTTGTTGCATGCCTTGTTCCTTGCCATGATGTCAGTGTACATGCTAGTGGGGATTGCCGGCTCTATGTGGTGGAGTGAATGCGTCAACGAAACCTGCTCTCTCAATTGGGTGAGTCTTTTTGTGAGAGCTACACGTACAGGTTTTGGTCTGGTTGCGTACAACAAAATAGCTGAAATTTCATTCAAGCATAAGTATTTGACACCTGTACTAACTACCTCAAATAAAATCCATCACCTGATGACAGTTAGTGAGTGTGAACACACACTGACTGTAGCCTATGACACTGTGCGCTAGCTCATCTAGTACACTGTTACATAATAGTACAAAACTGGAGGAGGTTGATTTTTTGGTGAATTCTAGCAAAAGCCTATTTGAGCATTTGCCGTAAAAATTACAGTAAAATAATACAATTAAGTTTTCATCAATTCTGCTGAGTTTTTGTTCTCAAAAGCATCCAGAGTGTGAAATTATTTGTTGCCGAAATTTATTTTGTGACAGCAATAATTCATGTTGTCTCTCCTTATTTTAGAATCCACTGACAAACCAAACATACAATTTGGGTATAAGAATGATATCTTATTATATTCTACTTTTTCCAAGTGTGGACGTTATCTCGATTTTCCCACTCTCCGTATTGAATATGGTCAACAACGTTCACGTCGCCATCCTCGGCAAAGACACTGCAGACTCGGGCAAAACACGGAAATCTTTTATCATAATTCTTCTGATGAAATTCTTTGCTGGTCTACTTCCGATTCTAGTGGCTATGGCTGTCTCCAATCTTGTCACAGTGCTCAAATACACTGGTCTGATATCCTTCTTTTTGTGCTTTCTTGTTCCGATACTGCTGCATATTCGATCACAGAGGGTCTGCAAAAAGACATTCCAAAAAGTTCTGCTCACCAAGTATTACGCTCTACAAGACAAGCCTGCTGATACTGGCGAGAGATTGCAGTTAATATCATCATCGAAGACCACTATTAAACCCAGAGATCTTTATATGACTCCGTACTCGAATATCTTCAGTCACTGGCCGATGGTCGTGGTGACTAGTCTGGTGTGCATAGTGCTGTTTGCACTGACCATAGTTAGCTTCTTTTTCCATCCTCAGAAATGAAATGCAAGATGAACTGCAAACAGTAATTATTTTGTAAAAAACATGTGTGTTCGTTGAATTATCATATCTCATTGTATGCAGTGGTGGTTTCTTTTTTTCTTGCAATAATTAATATAGATAGTTAAATTATGCATCAGTCTCTTTGGTTTATTGAATGTTTTGTGGTTAGCGAGGTGGTTATTCCAGACCACACAAGCTACATGTAGGTGTGGTCTGGTACTCCTCTACACGTGAAGAAAGACGATTTTGTGACGTTCAGATGCTGGCGTCGTTTGGCAGTTGTTTGAAAAGTTTGTTCTGCAAGCAGAAGGACGAAGAAACTAAAAATGTAGCGCCGAAGACTGTCAATATTGTTGTGGGATTCTTTTGGCTGGTGAATTATCAGATGGGCACTGGGTTTCTGGGGATACCGTTCTCGTTCGTGCATGGCGGCTTGTTAGCCGGGATAGCTACGCTGTTGGTAATTTCATTGGTGTGCTGGATCACTAGTATTTGGGTTCTCGAATTGTTAGCAAGAGCACAGGTATGTCTTAGTTGGGTGCCTGCCATGGTTACTGTGTTGTCTTTCCTCATAGGCTATTACTCAACTTAAAGATTCAACAGGTCCTGTGACTCTACCTATTTCTACCTACCTGTCCCCTAATCGAAAGTTCGAAGTCACTGAATTGACGGATATCTTTTTGGGACGTTGGGCAAAGTTGTTGTATCTTGTCATGACGACAGTGTCTACTTTTCTTGTACTTATCGGTTTTGCCGTTATCGCTGGATCGTCCTGGTCTATTAATCTTCCACTAGAACTTTACTGGTGTGACACAATGCACTGCTGATGATTTTCACCTCCAGACCATCCCCTCAGATCTGTCTTGTCGACATGCCTATTGGTTCTGCTTGTTCCTGTTTGCCTGCATTGTAGTTCCTTTGTCAATGGTAGAGCTAAGGGAGCAAGCCATTGTTCAGTTGATTCTCTGCATTCTACGATTTATCACAATAGGCGCCATTGTTATATTCTGTGCAGTTAATCTCATCTCTTCTGGTGATATTTGCAAGTGTAATCAGCCGTGGATGAATACCAGTGAGTTAGAACCATTCGATGATCAATGCAACGAAACCACTTCTTTGACAAGTGTATCGACACGTTTCGATTTCCGATACTGGACTGTGTCAATACCAGTTGTACTGTTCTCTTTGAATATGAATCAGTCCATTCCCTACTTGGTTCATCCGATCAAACAGAAGAAGCATCTTGGTACTTTGCTGCATGTTGTCTATATTGTTTTAGCAATATCATACCTGGTGATAGGAGTGACCATTTCTCTTTGGTGGAGAGAATGCATTAACGAAACTTGCACCCTTAACTGGGTAAGTGTCATTAGTGCTAGCACAGGTACTTACCCATCTGCATGACTTATAACAGCATTTACATCAGGAGTAGATCCAGGATGAAGAAAAAATAGTTGTGGTGTGCGAAGTGAAAAATTTTCTCATTAATACATGAATACATTCACGATTATATTTCATTGCGTACAGCATTGATGCATTGCTCAGACAAGCCTCTTTGCTTGTTGAGAAGAAAGGATACTTCATTATCCCCCTGGATCTGCTACTGTATGCATGCTGTAGTAAAAAAGATCTGATTATGCATTATGTATATCTCCGTTATCAATAATTTGTATTTCACATTAATTTGTATTGTTATCATAATGCTTCGTATCTTCTTGCAATAAAAAATAATGATAATTGAAAATGTAGTGGTTGCACATTCTTATAATACTTGTTATGTTTTTTACTGATTTTGCAATGTTTTTTTTCAGGGTCCTCTAAAGCATCCATCATATGCTCTCAGTCTAAGGATTCTCTCATACTGTATTCTGCTCTTCCCGACTATACTGGTCATCTCAGTGTATCCTCTTAGCCTACTCGCCATCAGTAATAATGTCTTCGTTGGTTTACTAGGCAAGGACACTGCTGACCCACAAAATACATGGATTTCATACAGCTTTCTTCTCTTGCTGAAATTCTTTGGAGCTCTGTTACCTATTCTCGTTGCTATGGCGGTTTCTAATCTAGTGACAGTTTTCAAGTACATTGGTGTCATTGAATTTCTTATTAGTGTAGGCAACATAGTTTTGCTTCAAGTTCGATCACAGTGGGTTTGCAAGCATAAATTTGGAGCAGCTTTAAAGAAGCACGTTGACCTGCCACATTCTTCAAGTAATGGGAATCATGACATTGAACATAAGGAGAGAGATTTGCTCTTGTCGTCTTCTCGTAATGTGCAGCCATCTCACCTCTACATGACTCCATACTCAACTGTTTTTAGTTACTGGCCTGTAGTGGTCATTGTTACAGCTGTGTGTACTGTGATGTTTAGCTTCAATGTGTTTAGTGTTTTTGTTTAACACTCACATTTAAATTGTGGTTGCGTCATAGATAGACCTATTGCTCAATCGAGTAATCAGAGGCTGAGAAATTGTGAAGTCTGCTGAAACAGTCCTCACGCAAACACAATGTATACTAGAGCATTACCAAGAAGTACAGAAATAGGAACACTAGGATCAGTAATCAAGTCCTACGCAATAATTATTTTTAGTGACAATCGGTTTAAGTGATGTATACACATGTGCACTATTGAGCTATGCCACACAATGAGCAATTCGCATGAAAATTCATGTGTACATAATGTATTAATGTTTCCAATCTTCTCTGGCATTAAGGAACAACAGCCCTGGTGATGATCTGTGGAGCAGACATGCTGGTCCATACTGCAAATGGAAATCCATCATATTGCACTCCAGTTCTGAAATCTTTCCATGATGAAATTGTTCCTGCTGCACCATAAATACCCTGTGTATAACAAAAAATTAATTGTATAATATTTTTTAATTATAAACTAGACATTTCATTATTCTACAATGGTTACAGTTTTGACGATCAAGATACTAAACGAAAATACTGGCCATAGGAGCTGAAGACAGCGTGTAAGTTGCCAAGAGCAGCTCTAATAGTACTGCATAGCAGCATGGTCATGTCGTGTACATCTCCAAATTGCGAGGGGGTAGCGAGATATGATTGTTTTGTCAATCATAGAATGGCAATGACATATCAAGTTTGTAATAATTATTGTCCGCTATTGCATCTATGGCAGAAAATTACCTTTCCCTAAAGCCTAGGCAGGTAATTATTATTATACCATACTAAGACTATTCTGACCAATCAGATTGCGCTATTTGAGGGATATAACGGGTCATATTTCCCTCTGCGTCACGTGCCCAAGATCAGAACAGCCTTTAGCATGGTACAAGTAAGTTATATCACATGTTGGCGGAACGTACGACCCGTTATTTCCCTCGGGAAAGGGCTAGCGCTCTCGTGAAGTCTCGGAAGCGCCTCGGGCTTCGCCCTCGGCGCTTCCTCGACTTCACTTGAGCGCGCCCTTTCCCGCGGGATATAACCTACACTACAGATATGCAATTTGACAGTGAGCCTGTGTTCTGAAGAACTCTAGTTTGTCTGTCAGTTCACATTTACGCTTTTGTCACACTCACACATAAACGCAGCCAAACGCTTAACACTCGGGACACCCAGGTACATACACACAGGATAATAAGCCAAGCCAAGTTTGATGCAATAATAATTATGATTTCTAGTTCTTCGCCATTGCAATGAAGGTCTATATACTAGACTAGAGCTAGTCACCAGTATACCTTCACTCATGTTACAAACCTGGTTGTTCAGTGCAATAACACCTAATTCGAACCATTTGCCATGACGGTCTTTCATCTTCTTAACAGCAGTTGTACATGCTTGGTCAGGTGTAAACCCCTGATTGATAAGCTGCACAATCAAAAAACTTGGACAGTATCTCATTATTATTTCTCCATCACCAGTAGCTAAAATAAAATTGATCTAAAATACATGTAACAAAAAAATTGTATGACTACCTGCTGCTGCTCCAATCTGAAATAAAACAATAGTAAGTAAATAAGTATAAGCAATTATGTATTATAATACCACCTTGTCATCAACATAATATCCACAACCGGGAAGAGGAGAATCTCCAACCCTTCCAGGAGTCTTAAAAGCTGCTCCTCCAGTAGACACTCCAGCAGCCATGTTGCTATGCTTGTCAACACACAGTACTGCTGTGTATAATGAACAGATTTCACAAAACCCTCGGCATGTCATGCACATTGTATGTCATAAGCGCTTTGTGGAGAGATGATCTCACTCCCTACTTGCAATACCTCTCTACACCTACATTGTTAATAATACGAGCCTACAGTCATTGTCATGCCTACAGTCCTTCTGTCATAATCCATACTGAGTATATTTGTCTCAAACCTGTTGAATCCTACGTTACGCTACATGGTGGTAGCAGTGAATGACTATGGCAGGAATTCTACAGCTACAACCTCTTGAGCAGTTTAGCTTTCTTCGTCCAGAACAGTGGCCAAGGTGGTAACACAGGTTCGACCAGTTTAGGGTTACCTCTGGGCTTATCGTGGAGAGCGAAGCATGCCAGATAAACACGCTGCTATACTCAATGGGGCCAGACGTTCAGGATGTATTGGAGACAATCAGCATCACCGCAGAAGAGAAAGTGATAAGTGTAGTGTTTGACAGAATTAGGTCAGGATTTAAAGACTGTTTTATTAGCAGAACACACACATTTAAATAGAGCTAGGAACAATGAATTACAAACGGAGACACTAAGATTACAACTCTAGACACATAAGGCCGTGCAGAACACAGCGACAAACAACTATGTACAATCAATGTTCAATCACGAACATGCTTCAATTGTTCAAACACAATAATAAGTTTGACGGAGTAAGAAAGAATGTTATTTTTGAGCGGGCTCAGTTCAACCTTAAGAAACAACAAGGTGGTGAGACCGGTGAACAGTACATTTTGGCTCTCTACGCAGATGCAGATGATACGGTGATCAGTGATACGCCACATGGTTGGCAAACAGTATCCGTAGCTTCATGTCGATTGTAAATTTGTCAGCTAGTTTTCCATGGAGCATGCCTAGACAAGTTTGAACACACACGCTATATGACGCATCCACGTCTAATGAACCTTGCGTGATTTAACATCCGCGTGGGCGTAAAATCTGATGTTATTAACAATAAAGATTTCAATGTTTGTATGTGTGCATGCCTTCTTCTCTCTATACACCCTTGGTGAAACATAGGCATTCTATGAAACAATGTAGACTTTTGTATATTTTCAAAGCCACAGTCCGGCCACAGTTGTATTATTGTCATCACTTTTCTGCTTGCTGTACTCTACTACAAATAATATGTGTACCTAACAGTCTCCTGTTGTTCCAAATCCTTAACAATACACGAAGTTAAAACTCAGTTTGTCTGCCATCTATAGGAAAAGCTACGTATCGATATTGCAATTTTCGAAGGCAATAGTACAGTTGTTCGTTGGCATTCCGCTGCCAACTAGTGCCCAATGTACAAAGCTGTAGTATCGCGTGTTAGCATTGCTTGGTGATATCCATACATGATATCAATCCATATGTACGGTGATTTCCGAAAGATGAACTTGCTCAAGCAGTTATAGCTTTGTAATTTCACGCAGCTAAAGAAAATAAAACTTTTCTTTAGTTTTAAAGGGCGATTTCACAGGTCTATGACAGCTAGCATTGTTAGGCTAAAATTCGCTTTACCCAATGCAAATCAATAGTCAAATAAACTGCACACTGGAGCAGATCAGTACAATTACCCATTGCTGGAAAAAAGTTACTTAAAAAGTGACCTATCCACCACCTTAAACGTTGTGCATTGACGTAATCAGTACACAAACAACCATTCCATCATGTTATCTGTTGCCTGGCAACTACTAGCAATGGAAAATAAATCAACATCCTTTGGAAACTGCAACACATCATTTGCAGTTTATAGGCCCTCCAGCGTTGAGCCTATAATCTTGCTATAAACCAGTACATGAGTATACTACAACTATTTAATAACCCAACATACATAAAGTATCATGACAAGCTTCAGTAGTAGCAATATCAGCACTTCCTTTAGCCTTGAATTCCTGAAAAATGCATTATTTTTAGCTGGTTTCTTTTACAAAATTAATATAAAATTTATTGTGCATGACCTATATAGATTACTGTTCCAGCTGAAGATCAACAAACCCATGTTTGAGTCTGAGGCTAACCGGTAATGCTTGCATGGCAATCACAAGCAAGCATGACATCACAATTTGCCATACACTTGGCTGTACAAAGCATACAGGTTTGCTTCTTATGTAAGGTAGATTTGCAGGTAGGTTGTCAGGAGTATAGATAATTAATAATAACTAATACTTTACAACAAGGGATTGGCAAATAGTGCACATGATCCTAAATACAATTTTCATGGACAATCCATGTTTGTTATAATATTCCACCCTTTCTTCAAAGGAACCGCCTGTGGAACAAATCGGATATTCCATTAAATCGGCAAAGTGACCGCCCACGAGTGTAATAAACAAATTGTTACAAGGCAAACTCCCAATACAAATGTATGCACTGGGAGCTCAGAGTGGTACAACGGTATACAATGCTCCGGTGCGAACTCTCACATCATTCAGATTTCAATGTTACGCCCACAGCAGATCTTGTTTATTCAAATTGGTGTGCAAAAGCTGTTTCAAGCTGTAATAACTGCAGTAAACAATATGCTGTAGCAGCAATCTGACTGCTGCTATTGTCGTTTCTTATATCCAGGAATCCATAAGACACCTTTTCAACTGACTGACGTCGATTGTCAAAAAAGTTTCGCTTTGCAAACTCGGCGGCAAAGCAGCGTGCATTCTGGATAGTAGAAACGGCGATAGCAGCAGTCAGATTGTCGCTACAACATTGTTTGCCGCAGTTATTGCAGCTTGAAACAGCTTTTGCCAACCAATTAGAATAAACATGATCTGCAGTGGGCGTAACATTGAAATCTGAAATTCTCGCCAGAGCTATGTATTGTACCACTCATGGGCAGGTCTAGCAGCAACCATAAATGAATCTTGTGGCGCACAGCAGGACTAGCGCTCGCATTGCCACCTATTTAGTAGGTAAGGTGCATGCCCTACCAGAAGGCGAAGAGCTCTGTAGTGCGCACATTATATACACAACAAGCACGCTAATGCTAGCGGGATTTCAAACAAATAATAACAAACAATCAATGCCTCATGTAACATTGGATTTGTCTGCACTCGCTTCCGGCCTCGTAAAAAATAGACCGCAAGCTCGTGCGTACAAATCCAACGTTACACGCGGAGACATACACTAACTATTACTTGTTGTACTCTCCACCATATTTCTTGCAATCCGTACATGTTCTGCACAAAAGGTACACATCTACCTACCTGTCTAGCTTAGGAAGCATGGTTAGAACAGGGGCATAACTACCATAGAGGCAGGGGAGGCAGTCGCCTCCTCGATTTTAGACAGGTGCTAAGTAAACAAACCTTTCAAAACAGGCGCATGGGTCTCAGTAGAGTCATAGCAGAAACTGAAAAGCTCGCTCTAACTGTCTGAGTTCTCAATCTGTATACATAACACGCCTACATTGAGTGTGACTAATGAGCTAAAATGACGTCAATTCAATGAATATTAACGAGATATTTCAAAAATCGCGAGCGCGTAAGCGCGCGCCTCCTCTATTTACAAACCCTAGTTACGCCCCTTAAGAATAAGCTGGTTCACAAGAGAATGTCATGTTATCATTTTGAAACACAAACTTCCTTCATCGTAATGTTACTGAAGTCTCGGAAAAAGCCAAATCTGCAAAAGGTCTATACCGCCACCTTAAGGTGACGGTAGTGTTTGCTTAATTAATTATTCACAAAATACAAATGTCAATAGTTGCAAAAGTTAGAATTATGTAGCGCTATATGCAGATCACTATTCGATACAGGAAAGGTGGCTGTTCTTCTGAAGCTAAACCTTGGCACTGGCATAAATGCTAGTTGTCTAAATGCACACAAAATTTATAATTTTTCACATCAGACAACTACGTAATAGTATAGCAAGCAAAACTGCATCGTACCAGTGCTTCTATGTCTATTGTGGAGACGGCGCATGTCTTCTCAGACTTCTGGCAACTTAGCACTGCACAACGAGCGTTTTTGTCTTGAGCGCATTGTAACTTTCTTTGATCTAGCACAAAAAACCATTAACTGGCAGTACACAACTGTATTACTGCATGTGAGCATCACTCAGTGATATCCATACATCACAGATGGTATGTGGCACAATGGCATGCACAAGCAGTTTAAGTTTCATACTTTCTCACAACTAAAGAAAAGTTCCAGTCAATCGACCTCGTTGTGGAATGACGAGCTCGCCCAATGAATACTAAGCACGATGGCTAACCCTATAGCACTGAAACTTGCTATAATCAATGACTGATTATAAACAAAGTTCACACTGGAGTCCAGTCTGCATGAGCACTGATGGCTAAAGAGAATAGCTACTTGTAAAGCCATGAATCTCATTAACTTGATATCCCGCTACCTTAACCCTTTCAGCCCTAAAGACGCCTTTAGGTGTCATAATGAACTCCACCTACTCTAGACGTCATAAATAGTGTGAAAAGTGCTCTAGAAAGGTCAAAATTTTGTAAAAAATGACTTGCCTGAAAAAAAATTTTTTTCGTCGTGCCCTCCTGACTGAATCATACAGAACGGAGGGAATTTTAAAGGGGGTATACCCCCGTTAACCTGGGTCGAAGGGGTTGAGCCCCTCACCACTTTCAGCATTTTACGGCTTCAGGCTACCCAAAATGCATACTTTGGCATAGAATATGGTCTAAACTATGCTGTTTGCTCACCTGGACACCACCAGGACTAAACGAAGACCAAAATTAGCTGAAAAATGACGATGTCGCAGCACTTAAGTGGCTTCAGTTTCGAAGTGGGAGTGGCCAACTTGGAGTTTGGTACATGGTCGTAAACTTTGATATGCCAGGAAAAAACAGTGCTAGTTTGGAACAGCTAGCGTACTGCATGTTGTAGAAAATCACAATACACAAAAACACACCTGATAAGCTTGTACAGCTTCTGGACTCAGTAGAGCATCATTGAATTCCATCTGAAACCCATTACGGCTAGCATATTGTGCAGCTCCTGATCCAACTAAAATATTGTGAGGACAGTGCATCATAATATGCTTAGCAACTTGGATGGGCCTAGGATAACTGCGGAAAAGCATACACATCACAAATTTATTAATAGCTAAAAACCCACAATTATACTACATCACTCAGACATCACTTGTAAGATAATGTATTATTATAACCTGATGCATGCTACATTTGTGAGCTGTAGCCTACTTTATATTTTAAAGTAGGATACATAGTTTGCCCTCAAGTGTCAGTATGAATTTGGGCCCAGGGAATGTATACAGAGCAGAAGGCCGAGCAACAGTATCATAATCCAAAAGAAGAGAACTAAAATCACTAGAGAGTGTGAGATGTCACTACCAGTGATTACTACTCTTATAAGTATCACTCCACCTTTCAACCTTTTAGCCTCCTCCCCAGGTCTCACCTAGTACAATTTGTAATTACCAATTAACAAATTTCAGGTTGCTTCGCTCATTGCATTGCTAACACTTTACTTGGTTACACCTATGTTAATATATATATTCATGAGAAGCATGAAATTACAGACTGCATTGAAAATTGATTGTTCAACATACAAGTTAGTGAAGGGCGATACCAGAAATTTTGGTTCGATTGTGATTCTGAGTAGCTTGCATGCACTTTATTTAGTATCGGTATACATACTGACTGATTGGAAAACTGAATGACGTAATGGATAAGATACAACTGGTTATTAATTGTAATTAGCTCATGCATTGGTAAATCAAAAATGGGAAAAGTGTAAACTGACCCTTCAAGTGCACACACGGCTCCGATACTGCAATCACGTCCTCTCATGATAGCAGCATCGAGTTGCACTTTACCCTCACTGTTTGGGTAAGACCCTCTTCCAACAGCGAACGGCCCAGTTGCTAGGTCATCTTCAACAGCTTAATATAGTCACGTGCAACCATAACGTAAGCATTAGTAATACTCGGTAAAGAAAAGCTTACAGCTCACTGCTGCTTCAACAACGTCAACACAGTCAGCTCCACCATTCAGCAATTCAGCGGCGATTTTTACCGACTGAAGCCCGAACGACCAAGTAGCAATGCACGCAGCCATTTTCCTCCCATCAATACTAGGGTTCTAATGAACACATACCCGTGCGCTGAGCTAGGAGCTAAGCACGAATACTCCAGCAGTACTGCAACATGCACGTTCAGTACAGCTAGCCCATAGCCTCAGCTCCAGAAATATAGATGATAACATATATGCACTAACAGTAACAGTTGCTTGGCACATCACAGAAGGACATGCGAGACTGAGTGAGGACATCGACATGGATAGGAGGTTGGGTGACACGCCCACAATACCGTAAAGTGCTCTTACAAGGACACGTAGCTTTAGAAACTCATGGATTAGCCACTCGAGCAAGGCTTGCCAGCACAGAAAACGTCTTCATAGGACTATAAATTCAATTATTCAGTGAAGAAGCTGCAGATAGTGTTTTCGTGGAGATTTTCGAGCGGTAAGAGGCAAACAGACGTGTTTTTGACGTGTACAGAAACACGGAACGGAACGGAACAGCACATAAAGTACGTACATTTTAATATTAATAATCTCTGACGTGACTGATCGAGACTTGACTTCCTTTGCCTATTGCATGAAGCTCTCTATGATGCTATTGGCGTCGTTTGACGGTTTTCTGAAGAGTTTATTCTGCAAGCAGAAGAAAACTGTTGCAGCACCGAAGACTGTCAATGTTGTTGTGGGCTTTTTCTGGTTGGTGAACTGCCATATGGGCACCGGATTCCTGGGGATACCGTTCTCTTTCGTGCATGGCGGCTTGTTAGCCGGGATGGCTACGTTAGTTGTCGTTTCATTGGTCTGCTGGATAACTGGTACTTGGGTACTTGAAGTTTTAGCGAGAGCACAGGTAATAACACTGTTTTCATCAGGGCAATAATCATGTTTGCTAAATAAGGCTATACTTTCCTCATGCGAACAAGTTGTTTATTCCTGCAGGCTATTACTCAGTTAAAAGTATCAACTGAATGCAAAAATCCCATCATTCTTCCAATTTCTACCTATCCTTCCCTTGATCGAAAGTTCGAAGTCACTGAATTGACCGATATCTTTTTAGGACGCTGGGCAAAGTACTTGTACCTAGCTTTAACTTCAACCTCCAGTTTTCTTTCACTTGTTGGCTTTGCCATGATCGCTGGATCGTCCTGGTCCATTAATCTTCCACTGAACTTTACTGGTGTGACACAATGCACTGCTGACGATTTTCTCTTCCAAACCATCCCCTCAGATCTGTCTTGTCGACATGCCTATTGGTTCAGTTTGTTTCTGTTTGCCTGCGTTGTAGTTCCTTTGTCAATGGTATAGAGATGGCAGACCAAGCAATTATTCAATTATTCCTTAGTCTTTTACGATTTATCACAATAGGCGCCATTGTTATATTTTGTGCAGCTAATCTCATCTCTTCTGGCAACATTTGCAAGTGTAATCAGCCATGGAGGAATACCAGTGAGTTAGAACCATTCGATGATCAATGCAACGAAACCACTTCTTTGACAAGTGTATCGACACATTTCGATTTCCGATACTGGACTGTGACCATTCCAGTTTCACTCTTCTCGTTGTCTATGAATCAAGCTATTCCTTTCTTGGTTCATCCTATTAAACAAAAGCGGCATCTAGCTTGGTACTTTGTTTCGTGTTGACTATGCTTTTATATCAGTAATGTATCTGGTGATAGGAGTAACCATTTCTCTTTGGTGGAGAGAATGTATCAATGAGACATGTACACTCAACTGGGTGAGTCACTAATATGCCTAAACATGAATGCAAGGCCTCATAGCTCTGCTCAAATGAAATTCTCTATGACTAAACTCTTTACGACTTTGTGAATTGTGCATAATAATTGTTATAGACCTGAAAAAAATATCATAATGCACTGACATAATTATACATGCAATTGTGCATTGCAGACAAACTGGCCCGGACATATCCAGCCAACTGCAAACAATTACGTATTATTTTTGTATTCACATAGGGTCCCCTAAAGCATCCATCCTACTCTCTCAGTCTAAGGATTCTCTCATACTATATTCTGCTCTTTCCGACTATACTGGTCATCTCAGTGTATCCCATTAACCTACTGGCCATCAGTAATAATGTCTTTGTCTGTCTGCTAGGCAAGGACACTGCTGACCCACGAAATACATGGGCTTCGCGCTGTTTTCTTCTACTAATGAAATTACTTTCAGCTCTGTTACCTGTTCTTGTTGCTATGGCAGTTTCTAATCTAGTGACTGCTTTCAAGTATGTCGGCCTTATAGATTTTCTTATAAGTTTGGGTAATGTAATTTTGCTTCAACTTCGTTCGCAATGGGTTTGCAAGCAAAGGTTCACAGCAGCATTAAAGGAGCATATTGATCTAGCACATTCTTCAAATGGTGGTGATCGAAATGATGGTTCAAAAGAAGATTTGCTCTTGTCGTCTTCTCACAATGTGAAGCCATCTCATCTCTACATGACTCCATACTCAACTGTACTGAGCTACTGGCCTGTAGTGGTCATTGTTACAGCTGTGTGCACTGTGATGTTTGGTTTCAATGTGTTTAGTTATTACTGTTTAGTAGCATTACAACCTTCCTCATACAAGGATGTGTTATGGTCGTGTAGCTGGCACGTGACGGATGTAAACTGCCGATCTGTGACTTCCCATGAAATACCAGCTAACTATAGTGTGAAAGTCATTGAGTAAGATGCTGGCGTGGTTAAGCGGTTGCCCTAGGAGTATTTTAAAGCAGAAGAAAGAAGAAGCTGCTGAAGATCCGAAAACGGTCAATATTGTAGTGGGCTTTTTTTTGGCTGCTAAACTGCCAGATGAGCACTGGATTCCTTGGGATACCATTCTCGTTCGTTCATGGTGATCTGTTAGCCAGGATAGCAACGTTTGTATTATAACTGTTGTATTCATCTGCTGGATGACCAGTACCTGGGTCCTTGAAGTGCTAGCGAGAGCACAGGTATAGAGCACACTTCACTGCATGCATGCATGTGCAGAATAGCTCACATTCAACCCATTAGCTGCATGCCTCAGTCGTATAACAATTCCTTGTTCCTACTCTTGTAGGCCATTACGAAGCTGAAGCAGTCAGAAAGTGATGATGCAATTACTCTGCCAATTTCTACTTATCCATCTCCAAATCTAAAGTTCGAAGTCACTGAATTGACTGATATCTTCTTAGGACGCTGGGCGAAATACCTTAACCTCCTATAATGACTTTAATGTCCACTTGTCTCGCACTTGTTGCCTATGCTACTATCGCTGGATCGTCCTGGTCTATTAATCTTCCACTAGAACTGTACTGGTGTGACACAATGCACTGCTGATGATTTTCACCTCCAGACCATCCCCTCAGATCTGTCTTGTCGACATGCCTATTGGTTCTGTTTGTTCCTGTTTGCCTGCATTGTAGTTCCTTTGTCAATGGTGAGAGCTAAGAGAGCAAGCCATTGTTCAGTTGATTCTCAGCAAGTTCTAAGATTTATCACAATAGGCGCCATTGTTATATTCTGTGCAGCTAACCTCATCTCTTCTGGTGATATTTATGCCTCGGTGGGCGGAGCCACGGCGCATACGGCCGGTATTCTGTTCGGTGTATGTATGTATGTCAGTATGTGTGTATCTGTCTGTCTGTCGGTAGGATTTTTCGTCGCTCGCTGAAAACTAAGCGCTGAAACGTGCAATACAAGCTAAAGTGAGTTATAGCGTGATTGCTTTAGTCTGGTCCCCAGGCCCAATACAGGAGCGCACGCATAATGAGAGAGCGACGTAATAGAGTAGGAGCGTGAAGCGCCCACGCATTTGATTAAAAATTGGAACTCCAGACGTGTTACTAAGAATAGAACAATCTCGTTATACACGTACACGCGTTCGTACACAAGATGGAAGCCGAAGTGAGTACTCCTCGAACAACGCTAGTCAGACTAGTGCCGCTCGCGATCACTCCCAGGCGATCGCCTCGATTGTTGGCCAAGCGCCTAGCGCCTTGCTTGAAGCTTCTGTATAGCAGTGTTTACCAGGTCGGCATAGTCATTACCTTCCAGAACAAGAAGCAGTTCACGTCGTTCTTTTACTTTGAAGGTCGTTTTCTTCGTTCTGGAGCTGGCTTTCTTTGTTTGACTCTTGCCAGTGGCACCTGCAGATGCCATCAGAGAACACGTGGCTAGCTGCTTTACTACTCGGCGTACCCGCTCGATCGTACGTACGTACGCTTGTACAGTACAACGCAATGAGTGTTCTATTCTTAGTAACACGTCCCATCATGTCTGGAGTTCCAATTTTTAATCAAATGCGTGGGCGCTTCACGCTCCTACTCTATTACGTCGCTCTCTCATTATGCGCTCCTGCCCAATATTAATCGTAAGCAGCGTTCAATTGAATGGGCGTAACGAGGGGGAGGAGCGAAAAGTTGAATGAGACAGAGGGCCTGGTGCATGGCCGGCATTGACCTCACTTGGAACAGTACGCCAGCATTCCGGCGTACTGGAATTTCTGATCACAAACCACTGGAATGTGTATTAGCATGCAACATGGTGGACGAAGACATTACCACAGCTGCTGCTAGTCTCGGCTATCCCACTGTACGGAGTGAAGAGATGTCGTGTGGGCGATCGTAACAGGCAAAAGATGTTTTTGTCGCCCTGCCGACAGGATACGGTAAATCGCTCTGTTACGCCATGCTCCCAATAGTGTTTGACAATACGTTCTAGCTGGACGAAACAAGGCCTCTTGCACACGTATACCTCCTTGCTTCCCATTGCTGGCACCTTGAGATACTCTTTGACGTGATCATGCATCCGGCGTAGTACCAGGAAGACTGTCGCACAGTAGCTGTGCCGCCCGCTTGGGCACAACGTGTTTGGAGTTGTCACTCAGCAAAACCCGACGTTCTCTACATCTAGGGAGCATTGCATCGCATAGCCTGCACTGTGGTACTGCAGGAGCGTGGTCAGTGCCAAGCTGTACTTGAAGATGCCATGACTCACGTGGAGTTGATTACTGCCGCAAAAATTCGAAAATTGTATTTAATTATCACGCCCACTACATTCCTAAGTTCCAAGTGAGTTGAAGCCCGTTCACCAGACCCGGCCTTCCCTCGCTGTTTATAATTTTTTTCTTCCGCGTTTACAACCTATACATTTGCATACTTTACGATTGTTCGAAGGGTCTGGGGACCAGACTAGTGATTGCTTACCTCGCGATCGCCGGCTGGCGATCTAGTTGTTGATGTAAAGACAAAATTGTCTATTGCTGGCTGCCTTACAGCTAGTGAGTTCGCCTTTACTTCAGAACAGCACGGCGTTCTCGAGTTATGGCGTAGCTTTGCTTACCTCGCGATCGATGGCCGTTGCTGGTGATCTAGAGTTCTCCGTAGACAAAACTATTCACAGTTGACTGTCTAGAAGCAGATTAGGTTACAACGTATGTCTAAAGAAATTGTGTAAGCAAGCTATGGACGCTATCTACGTGCTGTGCCATGAACATTATAGACACGCCCAGTTGAATTAGTGGTCAGCACTGATTGCATAACTATTACACTGCATTGTGATTGCTGTACAGAAAGGTACAACAACTGCAGTAATTTTACTGTGTATGTTTTTATAAGTTGCTAGACACTAACATAGTGTTCAACTAGCAACAGCTGACTTTCATTACAGCTCAGTTGTGTATTTCAGTTCAGCGTATTTGCAGACAAGCATGTATGCATAACATTTCACCGAGGCATAAGCACCTTCGGTGCTATAGTTGCAAGTGTAATCAGCCCTGGATGAATACCAGTGAGTTAGAACCATTCAATGACCAATGCAACGAAACAACTTCTTTGACAACTTCTTCTTTCAATGCAACAACTTCTTCTTTCAATGCAACGAAACAACTTCTTCAAAATGTGTATCGACTCATTTTGATTTCCGATACTGGACTGTGTCAATACCAGTTGTATATACTGTTCTCTTTGAATATGAATGACTGCCTTCCCTATTTGTTTAATCCGATCAAACAGAAGAAGCATCTTGGTACTTTACTGCATGTTGTCTATATTGTTTTAGCAATGTCATACCTGGTGATAGGAGTCACCATTTCTCTTTGGTGCATGGAGATCAAGAGAATGCATTAACAAAACTTGCACGTAAGTGTCACAGGTACATACCCATCTGCATGACTTATAACAGCATGTACATTAGGAGCAGATCCAGGATGAAGAAAATAGTTGTGGTGTGCGAAGTGAAAATTTTTCTCATTAATACATGAAAAGAAATAAAAAGATTTCTATCGAAATCAAAAGGATGTAGGGTTGTGAAGTCTACCACTGGTCCACAATGTAAACTAACAAGGAACAAGCATGGAATGGTAACACGATTGACTTGCTAACAGACCATAGACATCAGTGGCTGCTGTGGTTGGCTATAGCTAGTTCAGCTAGTTGCTGTTGACTGACACCTGACGTGCATTCAGCTTGTGACTAAATATTGATCTTATGTACAACCAATGATGTAGGGATCTATGGTCTGTTAGCAAGTCAATCGTGTTACCATTCCATGCTTGTTCCTTGTTAGTTTACATTGTGGACCAGTGGTAGACTTCACAGCCCTACATCCTTTTGATTTTGATAGAATCTTTTTATTTCTTGTTTGTGTCGTTTTTTCTTTTTCAGTGAAGTGCAGTTCAAGTATTATGCACGTACTGAGCTGTCTTTGTTTCCACCATTGGTTTAGTTTTCCTGTTGTTGATGGCAACATCATTATTAAGTTTTAAACTTGTAGCCAAAAATAATTGTTATGCTATACATATCAGCTCGCCTACGCATGCATGCATGCAGTGGATACGAGCCCTGCCCTCACTTGTTAGTTGGCGGTTGTACTTATCTGGTAAGCGCAGAATGGTGATCCTGTATATACGAGCTTACCGTTCTTCGAAGACTCCGGACAAATATGTGAGCGTGGCGATACTCAAGCTAGTGCTTGGTCACGTGCGCTATACTAACCACTGCTTGGTCACGTGCGTAGACTATTGCGCAATCATAATAATGGCGTCTAACACTTCGCTGACGATGGATCACGATCGAGAAATCGCGGAATTTATATCGGCGTTTCGCTAAAAAAAAGTTGAAAAGGCGAATTTGACGACTGTTCGTGGGTGTTTTGGTCTCGGCATTGTTCGCGTAAAGGCGCTAGGCGCGCTGAAGAAAGAAAGAAAGAAACTTCGAAACTTCTTCTTTCGAAAGAAAGAAAGAAAGAAAGAAAGAAAGAAAGGAAGGAAGGAAGGAAGGAAGGAAGGAAGGAAGAAAGAAAGAAAGAAAGAAAGAAAGAAAGAAAGTCGGAAAGAAAGAAAGAAAGAAAGAAACTTCGAAACTTCTTCTTTCGAAAGAAAGAAAGAAAGAAAGGAAGGAAGGAAGGAAGGAAGGAAGGAAGGAAGGAAGGAAGGAAGGAAGGAAGGAAGGAAGGAAGGAAGGAAGGAAGGAAGGAAGGAAGGAAGGAAGGAAGGAAGGAAGGAAGGAAGGAAGGAAGGAAGGAAGGAAGGAAGAAAGAAAGAAAGAAAGAAAGAAAGAAAGAAAGAAAGAAAGAAAGAAAGAAAGAAAGAAAGAAAGAAAGAAAGAAGAAAACGAAGCTGACGAAACTCGATTTTCACCGTTTTTTTTTTCTTAATATTTGGCATATGCCTGGATACATACAATAGAAAAAAATATGCTAACACGAGGTATGCACCCCAAATAACAAAAAATTATACTAAAATTATATTTACAAAATTAAGGTGTGGTACATTTTTTAAGGTTACGGAATACACCACGCCCACTCACGAGCAAGCAGAAATGGTTGTCTGAAAGAAACGCTCGTAGCATCGCGCATGTCAGTTTGGCTGAACAAAGCGTTGCATATCCAGACAGAGCAAAGACTGCACTTTGTCCTTTGCAAAAACGGAGGCTAAACGCGTTACCATAGTGCGTTACGAAGTGCACGAAGAAACGAGCAGCTTCGTCGACTAAGAAATCGAAAATATCGTTGTGAGCGCTCTGTAGCACGACTAGACTTGGCATGCAGCTAGACAGCTTAGTTATCTAGGGACCCACGGATTCTTTTTTCGATATCAGCTTTAGTTGCCGAGTTATGTTCACGCATACACTCGAAAATTTGCTTTGACAAGCTTTTCGAGTGTATGCGTGAACATAACTCGGCAACTAAAGATGATATCGAAAAAGGATCCGTGGGTCCCTAGATAACTAAGCTGTCTAGCTGCATGCCAAGTCTAGTCGTGCTACAGAGCGCTCACAACGATATTTTCGATTTGTTAGTCGACGAAGCTGCTCGTTTCTTCGTGCACTTCGTAACGCACTATGGTAGCGCGTTTAGCCTCCGTTTTTGCAAAGGACAAAGTGCAGTCTTTGCTCTGTCTGGATATGCAACGCTTTGTTCAGCCAAACTGACATGCGCGATGCTACGAGTGTTTCTTTCAAGCAACCATTTCTGCTTGCTCGTGAGTGGGCGTGGTATCCCGTAACCTTAAAGTTAGATAAAGAAACAACATCATAACTTAAACTGTTCCAAAGTTTAGTTGAAGAAGGAAAAAAAGAACCGGAGAATTGATTAGATTTAGATTGATAGCTGACAATGCTCAGGGAATGGTGTGATCTGGTAGAATACGGACTAGAATCGAAACGTATGGGAGCATCGGGGAAGTCTACCATTGAATAAACAATTTTATAAAGAGTACAAATCTTTAGATGGGCCCTCCTAGATGGAGATGGACCGTTTCCAGGTTCGTCATTTTAATAACAATTTCGAGCGATTTTCTTGCTACTGTAAGATGGGGCAACGCCAGAGAGCAGGTTTAGGCGTCTTTTGACGTATACAATTCATCACCAGGCGAAATATCAACGTTTGGCTTCTGATTGTATTACAAAAGCACTGCATTGTGATTGCTGTACAAAAATCCTGTATACATGCATGCTGAGTTTGTGGAATGGTGGATAGTGTTATTCCACCGAGGCATCTGCACCTTAGTTGCTATTTTTCTGTCCGTTGCCGGCATAGCGCATCGGACGCTAAAAACTAAGCGCTGATATCAGCAACACAGGTAGAAATCGCTATTTGCTAAAGCTCCGTTAGTGAGTTATGGCGTGAGATGCATATGCTTACCTCGATGGCTGTTCCCGGCTATCTGGACTCCTCTAAAGACAAAACAGTTTACAGCTGACTGCCTTACAGCTAGTGAGTTCGTTTGTACTACAAAACAGCTTGGTAGGTCCAGTGAAATTCTCTCGAAGGCCTACGTACAGCTCGAGCTAGAGCTCGCCCGCTTGAGCTACAGTAGTTGCTGATGATCTAGAGTTCTCCGTAGACAAAACTATCCATAGTTGACTGCCTAGAAGTTGATAAGTCACAGGATAGCAGCGTATTTCTAAAGAAATTGTGTAAGCAAGCTATGGACGCTATCTCGCTCGTGCATGTGCTGTGCCGTGCTCTGCACTCGAATTGAACTTTATAGACACGCCCAGTTGAATTAGTGGTCAGCACTGATTGGCTTCTGATTGCATAACTATTAGACTGCATTGTGATTGCTGTACAGAAAGGTACAACAGCTGCAGTACTAGTTTAACTTTACTGTGTATGTTATACCGCGTTCACACTACGCGCTAGAACGGAACTGAACCGGGCCAGCCCGGTTGCAAATCTATGAAAGTATGAACGTAACTGAACTGAGCTACAACTGAACTGAACTGCACCATCGCGGCACACCAACCATAGGTGGGCCGCTTCCAGCACGGTTAGGTTGTGTCAGAACTTTGATCATAAAGTGTGGCACGGTTCGGTTCGGTGCGGTTCCAACGTGCAGTGTGAACGGGGTATTAAGGTGGCGGTACACGTTTGCTCATTAATTATTCATAAGTTTTTCACCAAAAAATATATACAATCACTGTGGAAATATAAAAAGCGCTAGAACAGCATAAAGGCAACTAATAGAGACACCAAAGACTGTTCTTCTGCACTTGTTTTAAAACAAAACTTAAATATAAAGTACGTAGGCGGCAGCAATCAAAAAGCACAGCACTAAGTTTTTCGACTTTCTGCGTCAACTTTTGTCCAAGCCTTGGCAGACAAACATGAACAGATGCCGCCATTCCACGCTTCTATATCCAGAGCAGGGCCAGAGATAGTCTTTGGGGGCTCCTGGTAAGTCAGCGTAGAGAAAATAGCTAGAAAGTAAAAAACACACGGCGGTTTCGCGCCTTCTTCGAGTCATAACTCTTGAACGGCTACTTTCTTGCCAAAAATTTCACCCTCTGGCCCTGCCCACGACTTAATACAACTGAGAAAACCTGGCCATATGGTCAGCTGAACTGAGCTGTTCGCTATAGTTGACGCAGAAACAGTTCACCAGTAGCGAGTCGGCGTGTCAACTACAGTTGTATTATTGTACAAGCTCACGTGCTACATTGTGTTATGATTATAATTATTATTACCACAAGTTTACATAAAATAACAATATTCATAGTGCGCATTATATGCGCAATATTGTACGCACTAAATAGGGTACCGCCACCTTAAATGGTGGCATTCCACCGAGGCATCTGCACCTTTGGTGCCCAGTTATTACTGCGAAACCACAGCTATGTATGATGAATCTTATTAAAGTTAATTTTAGCGCTTGCTAAATTTAGCGTTTATGACCTCACTCGCTAAAAACGCTAAAATTAGTGGTCGCTAATATTACTGGTTTTATTAGGTAGTCAAAAAAAGATCCAAGTGATGTGTGTATCTCCGGTTATCAATTTCACATTTGCATTGTTATCATAATCAAAATGCTTCCTATATTCTTGCAATAAAAAAAGATAATTGAAAATGTAGTGATTGTACATTCTTATACATCGTAACCGAATATGTTTTTTACTGACTTTTTGCAATGATTTTTTCCAGGGTCCTCTAAAGCATCCATCATTATGCTCTCAGTCTAAGGATTCTCTCATACTGTATTCTGCTCTTTCCGACTATACTGGTCATCTCAGTATATCCTCTTAGCCTACTCGCCATCAGTAATAATGTCTACGTTGGTTTACTGGGCAAGGACACTGCTGACCCTCGAAATACATGGATTTCGTACTGCTTTCTTCTCTTGCTGAAATTCTTTGGAGCTCTGTTACCTGTTCTCGTTGCTATGGCGGTTTCTAATCTAGTGACAGTTTTCAAGTACATTGGCGTCATTGAATTTCTTATTAGTGTGGGCAACATAGTTTTGCTTCAAGTTCGATCACAGTGGGTTTGCAAGCATAAATTTGGAGCAGCTTTAAAGAAGCACGTTGACCTGCCGCATTCTTCAAGTAATGGGAATCATGACATTGAACATAAGGAGAGAGATTTACTCTTGTCGTCGTCTCATCATGTACAGCCATCTCACCTCTACATGACTCCATACTCAACTGTGTTTAGTTACTGGCCTGTAGTGGTCATTGTCACAGCCGTGTGTGTTGTGATGTTTGGTTTCAATGTGTTTAGTGTTTTTGTTTAACACTCACATTAATAATTAATTTTTAAGTCGTGCTGTTCCGTTCCGCGCGTTCTGTGTTTTAACCCTCCGTTCCGCGTAGTTCGGGTTCGAGACTTGACTTCCTTGACCTTCCATTGTCAGTCTATCGGCCAAATGACCGGAAGTCCAATCAAACCCATACAAATTTATTTTTCAGTGTAAATCGCCTATTCGTGGGTTATCTCTGAGCTTAACCGCCTGTAACTTTTTTATCTTCCGTTCTTTTTCTTTCATTCTTGCAATGTAAAGCCTCCTGTACTTGCTCTTGGTGTTACTCTAAACACACGGCGCCAGGCACCCTCGTACACGAACGGCAGTTGTTTTGAAGCCAACAATAAATAGCGTCAGGAAACTTTTTATGACAAGAACTGCTGCAATCTCATAGTTCCTTTCTTTGATAAGTGTAATAAGCTAGCTGAAGAGCAGATTTGAAGTTGTTCTAGCGTATAACAAAAAAGTTATGACTACAACAATATTCTGTTAATTGGTTATGCCTAATACTTGTGGTAGCTGCACAGAAATTACTTAAAACAACCTGTACTGGATACTGCAAACTATCTTGCTTACAACAGAATGCATTATCAAGTTTCTTCCAGCATTATGAGGCTGTTTCTGATGGCCCTTTACTCCTCCAGTGTGCATACATACGGCCCGGCAAAATTACAATGTGTCCTGCAACTGCAAGCATGTATGTCAGTGTGCGTATGTTTGAGCTCTGCAGATACAACTAATGTCTGATAATAAGTTATAAATTAAAATACTCTATAATAGTCAGTGTAACACTTTGCATAATACAAGAAAAGTAGCGCCAGTGTACAATGATGATAAGACAGTAAGAGATCCGGCTTGTATCTACTCCAGCTAGAGCGAACAGTGAAGATGGTTTATCTGACATCATCTGCAACAAGAATGGTAAAGTAATTGGTAATCAGTGGATGCAGAATGTGACAAAAAATGCCAGATTGCTAGATGAGAGATATTTGGAACAAAATCGGCCGTCAGTGACACAAAGTATATGGGATCATTTTATATCAGTAGCCTGTGTGTTCATGCAATCAATGAAAACTATTATTAGCCATTCATATTCCTAAACATGGAAAAATCATGGTGCCCAGCCCAATCATAGCTGTCTATGACATGATCCACTGTATTATAAGCGTCAGGAAAATTTTTATGACAGAAGTATGCTCTCTAAAACATATGCAAGGGTTAAAGTAGTAGTCAATGTACAGCATATTTGATTTCTAAGTTGTTCTACATAGCGTTGTGGATGCTAGCTAACAAACAAACATCAACACAGCACGTACCATTTTCATAGCGCTGTTCCAGAAACGGCGAGACCGTCAATACTTCACCAGCACGTTCAAAAATAGTTTGTCAGTACGACAGAAGAGTCTTCATGGGCTCGTTATAGCTGCTTTCAAGCCCGGCTAACTTCATCAAAAACGTACAGCAGGCCCTTCTTTACACTCGACCACATCACCGCTTTGGAGCGCCATTGTGCCAAACAAATGACGTCACCTAAAAAATAAAATTCACGTGACTTGACGTTTGGCCGATAGACTGTTGTCTAGTGCATGAAGCTCTCCATGGTGCTATTAGCGTCGTTTGACAGTTGTCTGAAGAGTATATTCTGCAAGCAGAAGGAAAGTGTTGCAACACCGAAGACCGTCAATGTAGTTGTGGGCTTTTTCTGGTTGGTGAACTGCCAGATGGGCACCGGATTCCTGGGGATACCATTCTCGTTTGTGCATGGCGGCTTGTTAGCCGGGATGGCCACGTTAGTGGTCGTTTCATTGGTCAGCTGGATAACTAGTACTTGGGTACTTGAAGTTTTAGTGAGAGCACAGGTAATAACAAGGCAGGGCAACAATCATGTGCATGCTTGCTAAGTAAGGCTATACCTTCATCAGTCCCTTATGCGAACAAGTTGTTTATTCCTGCAGGCTATTACTCACTTAAAAGTATCAACTGAAGGCAAAAATCCCATCATTCTTGCAATTTCTACTTATCCATCCGCTGATCGAAAGTTTGAAGTCACTGAATTGACCGATATCTTTTTAGGACGCTGGGCAAAGTACTTGTACCTAGTTTTAACTTCAACCTCCTGTTTTCTTTCACTTGCTGGCTTTGCCATGATTGCTGGGTCATCCTGGTCTATTAATCTTCCACTGAACTTTACTGGTGTGACTCAATGCACTGCTGACGATTTTCTCCTTCAGACCATCCCCTCAGATCTGTCTTGTCGACATGCTTATTGGTTCAGTTTGTTCCTGTTTGCCTGCATTGTAGTTCCTTTGTCAATGGTAGAGCTAAGAGAGCAAGCCATTGTTCAGTTGATTCTCAGCATTCTAAGATTTATCACAATAGGCGCCATTGTTATATTCTGTACAGCTAACCTCATCTCTTCTGGTGATATTTGCAAGTGTAATCAGCCGTGGATGATCACCAGTGAGTTAGAACCATTCAATGATCAATGCAACGAAACCACTTCTTTAACAAGTGTCTCGACACATTTCGATTTCCGATACTGGACTGTGTCAATACCAGTTGTACTGTTCTCTTTGAATATGAATCAGTGCCTCCCCTACTTGGTTCATCCGATCAAACAAAAGAAGCATCTTGGTACTTTACTGCATGTTGTCTATATTGTTTCAGCAATGTCATACCTGGTGATAGGAGTGACAATTTCTCTTTGGTGGAGAGAATGCATTAACGAAACATGCACCCTCAACTGGGTAAGTGTCATTAGTGCTAGCTCAGGTACACGTTCTGTATGATTTATAACAGGAGCGCATAATGAGAGTGAGCGCGGTAAGAAGGCGGGAGCGGGACACTCCCACGCACTTGATTAAAACTTGCACCTCCACACATGATGGCCGTGTTTCTAAAGATAGACTTGTGATGGCCGACGGTACGCGTACGTACAGTTTCGTATTAGATGGAACTTGGCAGTTAGAGGCTCCTTGAGGTAAGCAACAGCTCGTAGAAGCTTTCTACATCCACGATAACGTGCAGACGATCTCCACGTGCTCGTATACCAGCTGTAGAGAAACAGCTTGACGGCCCACCATCACGGATTCGACTCGTTTCTTGCTTTAACAGTATCTACTCGAGCTAGCAGACAAGCATGATTGTCCTGGAATAGTGGAAAGCTGCTTCTTACCTTCTAGAAGGCCAGTTCCATCCAATACGAAACTGTACGTACGCGTACCGTCAGCTATCACAAGTCTATCTTTAGAAACACGGCCATCATGTGTGGAGGTGCAATTTTTAATCAAGTGCGTGGGAGTGTCCCGCTCCTGCCTTCTTACCTCGCTCACTCTCATTATGCGCTCCTGTTTATAACAGCATGTACATCAGGAGCGGATCCAAGATGGAGAAAAAAATAGGTGTGGCATGCGAAAAGAAAATTTGTGCTCATTAATACATGAATACAGTCACGATTGTACCGTAAATCTGGAAATTTTCAGCATCAAAATATTTTCGTCGTTCGTCCTAGTGACGAAAATTAAATGCATGTTTGACTCCGCTGTAGAATACATGATTCTGAATTGAGGCATTCCACACTGAGATGCTGCAATTGCAATCTTCTTACTTAAGGATAGCATTTTTGGTATTTTTGATTTTTGGAGAGGGTTCCAGAAACTACTACAGGAAGCGTGGATACTACTACATCATGATGTATAATTGAACCATCTTGATCTTCATCGTGAGGCATCACACAGCATGCAACTGGTAACTTTTTCTCCATCTTTCTGCTACAGGACCTGTCTCAAACACAGAAGTTTCAGGAGTGTATATTAGGGCAGCTAGCAAGCGACGACAAGGTAGTTGGAGTGTTTTTCTAAAGGAGCACGAGCAGTAGTGATCAGAAATTGATACGTGTGACCTTTGCTTGTAACTGACAACTATCTCTGTCTCGCTAACTGTGAACTCATACGGAACAGATTGAGCCAACTTAAGCTGCTCTAAAATCAATGTGGCTGCATACTGAGTGCAAACTGACCTATTCTCTTGAGTTGTTGGAGTCTCTGTAACACTGCATGACTGAGTGGTGAACTCCTCCTTAACCCTTTAACCCCTATTGTCGCCTTTTGGCGACAGACATACTTCAGACACCATAACTTTATCAAAAAGTGTTAAAATATTCCGAAATTAAGCTAAATTGAAGAATACAAATAACCGCAAAAAATTGACCGGTTTTCGATGCGCCCCCTGCTAAAACGCATTGGCTTTGGCATTTTCTATGGCTTCAGTGCAAATTTCACAACATTTTAGGAAAAACAAAATGGCTGCCAAGAAAATTTGGACATTTTATGGCTTCAGGGTGCTCGGAAACACATTTTTGTACATTCTCTATGATCTGGGCTACATTTTGCACTCACCAAAACCACTGCTATTTGTGTGTACTTTTCAGTATCCAGCCCCAAAGTACTAACTTTGAGCAAAATTTGACGAGGCCGTTGCACTTTATCGGCTTCACTTTCGAAGTGGGAGGGGCATATCGACTGACTTGAGTGTGGGCAATTGCGGCTACTCACTGGCGTAAAAGGACGCAAATTTGAGACCAGTAGCACAAAAGACACACGAGATATTCACGAGAGAAGTGGTCAGCATTTACGAGGTTAAAATTTCAGCAAGATAATTTAGTAATTAAAGGGTTAAAGGACTGTTGTGAATATTCAGCAGCAGAAGTGCGGCAATACAACAAGATATTTTCAAACATTTCTGACGGCGATGACGATCGCGATGCGAGATCTTTCAGCTTTTGATTATGGCTCTCCAATCGATTGTTGGTGGTATTTGCAAAGTGTGTATGCTGATCCCGTTCGAATGTGACCCACATTGACTTGCAACTCTCCCAGTTTCTCTCAAAATGAAAGCTTTATTTGTGGTATTGTACAACTCTATTTTAAGACTTTTGTACTGTGTCTCGTCCTTTGCGTGAACTAAAAGTTGAATAATTCGACGACACTCTTCGCGATCAGATTTATGCACATCACTATCAACTATCCCTTTATACATTGCTTTAATGACGTGCCACTGTCAGTATAAAATAACAGCATTTGGAAACTCTTCTTTCAAGACTTTGTGCTCGGTGAAGTGTTTATCGATTATAATAACACGAACTGATTCCTATTGACTATTCTGCTCTTTAAAAGACTGGACTATTGTCTGTAAGTGTGCTGTATCTTCATGGGCAGTAACTGCATAAAATACTACTCGTCCATGGCCAAACCCATCTTCTACCATCAAGCACGTAAGAGGCATACCAACCTTGTTGATGTTGTATGTACCATCAATAAGCAAAATTTCTGGGAACTTACTAAAAAGCTTGGACATATGACTACTCTCATAATAAAGAATAACTAGTGAGTATTCGTCATCAACAACAAGACCCCTAGTCGCACCTTGATCTTGTAGTGCATGTGTCAATTTTTCCAAAACCAGCGGTGCATCTCGTAATCCCATTGTACTCTCTTCCCTCAGTTTCTTTTTGAATATCCTTAAGAGTAACAACCTTGCCAAACTTTCTCACAACATGGTCACGGACGTGCTTGTTGTTTGGCTTTAGAGACAAGATGTCCACAATTTCCTTTGACTCTTCCATTGACAGCCTTCTTGTAGATGGATAGTGCTTGTAAACTTCTCCTGTCCGATGGTTATGATCAAGAAGGTATTCCTTTACAACCAGACAGTTCAAGGCTTTGTACGAATTAAAGAGTGATCTTCGCTTCACAACCCAAAGAGAATGATCGTTGAATTGGCCGTATACCTTTTCCACGTCGTCGACGCTGACCAGAATGTACACAACGGACACTGTAGTACGTGTACTGAAACTTGTCCACATCGACAGGCTGATCTGCATGCTTACGATTGTAGTCACGACCAGTTTGGCTATTAAATACCCGCAAAGGATGGTGCCCTGTTTTCCTCAGTCGTTCTAGGGCTGATTCGACTTCTGAAAAAGTGGAGAATCTTTTTCCCTTAGCCAGCGGCTCGGCTGGCTCCGAATCGGTGACTGAAGAATTTGACACGGCTGCTTCTGCCATCATGCATGCACTAGAGGGCGTGGCTTCCAAGGTGGGTGGGGTGCACGATAACAAAATGGTACGCGTACGGTGGCAATAGCGGTTCTGTGACTAATAGCGCCACCGACCGGTGGCAATAGCGGTTCTGTGACTGATAGCACCACCGACCGGTGGCAATAGCGTGTTCATGGCTGGTTCCAGGCACCGATTTGTCGGTGGCAATAGCCACGGCCAAATTAAATACGCTAAATTTTACGCGCATTGGTTTAATCAATGCGCACTATTTGCGCACCCAAGCTAACGACGAAAATTAGATGCACCGAAAATTTGATGGAATAAAATTTGGATACGCGAAAATTTCCAGATCTACGGTATTTCATTGCGTACAACATTGATGCATTGGTCAGACAAGCCTCTTTGTTTGTTGAGAAGAAGGGATACTTCATTATCCCCTGGATCCGCCACTGTATGCATGCTGTAGTAAAAAAAGATCCGATTATGAATATATGTGTGTATCTCCGTTATCAATTTCACATTAATAATTGTATTGTTATCATAAAGCTTCGTATCTTTTTGCAATGAAAAATGATAATTGAAAATGTAGTGGTTGCGCATTCTTATACATTATAACTGATATGTTTTTACTGACTTTTTGCAATGATTTTTTTCCAGGGTCCTCTAAAGCATCCATCATATGCTCTCAGTCTAAGGATTCTATCATACTGTATTCTGCTCTTCCCGACTGTACTGGTCATCTCAGTATATCCTCTTAGCCAACTCGCCATCAGTAATAATGTCTACGTTGGTTTACTGGGCAAGGACACTGCTGACCCTCGAAATACATGGATTTCGTACTGCTTTCTTCTCTTGCTGAAATTCTTTGGAGCTCTGTTACCTGTTCTCGTTGCTATGGCGGTTTCTAATCTAGTGACAGTTTTCAAGTACATTGGCGCCATTGAATTTCTTATTAGTGTGGGCAACATAATTTTGCTTCAAGTTCGATCACAATGGGTTTGCAAGCATAAATTTTTAGCAGCTTTGAAGAGGCACGTTGACCTGCCACATTCTTCAACTAATGGGAATCATGACATTGAACATAAGGAGGAAGATTCACTCTTGTTGTCGTCTCATCATGTGCAACCATCTCACCTCTACATGACTCCATACTCAACTGTGTTTAGTTACTGGCCTGTAGTGGTCATTGTCACAGCCGTGTGTGTTGTGATGTTTGGTTTCAATGTGTTTAGTGTTTTTGTTTAACACTCACATTAATAATGAACAGATTTCACGAAACCCTCGGCGTGTTGCACATTGTAGAGTTAGTTCCTTTAGTTATGGTTTGCAGAAGGAGCTTTGCAGCTAAAGCCAACCTGCTTGCTACATATATTGAAACTGCACTGCTAGCCAGAAGACAGCAAAGTGCTGACCACAACCGAGACAAGGTGTGTCAAGTGGGCGTGACCGTGAACACTGAGTAGGTAGCCATTGCTCTTGGCTTTGATAGGCTTTTTCTTGAGATGTCTACGAACCCCCAGAGCTGTCCTGCTGTTTAGATGGAATCTACAAGTACCTAGATAGTCAACAATGGGCGCGTTTGTAGTCAGAGAGGTCCAAGACGGCCGTCAAGGTGAGCCAGCCATACATAACTCGAGAACGAAAGCACTTTAGCAAAATCCACGAGTCACATTGCAAGCCATTGTCGTGCTAAGCCTGTTCACACCCTTACCGAGTTTCAGAAGTGTGCGATGGTCTCTGCAGCTCGATGGACAGAACGAATGAACGAACGACAAACCAAGTACCGTAACCCTCGCGCATGCGCCGAGGGTTAATTATTATTATTAATTTTTAAGTCGTGCTGTTCCGTTACGCGCGTTCTGTGTTTTAACCCTCCGTTCCGCGTAGTTCGGGTTCGAGACTTGACTTCCTTGACCTTCCATTGTCTAGTGCATGAAGCTCTCCATGGTGCTATTAGCGTCGTTTGACAGTTGTCTGAAGAGTATATTCTGCAAGCAGAAGGAAACTGTTGCAGCACCAAAGACCGTCAATGTAGTTGTGGGCTTTTTCTGGTTGGTGAACTGCCATATGGGAACCGGATTCCTGGGGATACCATTCTCGTTCGTACACGGCGGCTTGTTAGCCGGAATGGCTACGTTAGTTGTCGTTTCATTGGTCTGCTGGATAACTGGTACTTGGGTACTTGAAGTTTTAGCGAGAGCACAGGTAATAACACTATCAATAATCATTGCATGCTTGCTAAATAAGGCTATACGTATACTTTTCATCAGTGCCTTATGGAACAAGTTGTTTATTCCTGCAGGCTATTACTCAGTTAAAAGTATCAACTGAATGCAAAAATCCCATCATTCTTCCAATTTCTACTTATCCTTCCCTTGATCGAAAGTTCGAAGTCACTGAATTGACCGATATCTTTTTAGGACGCTGGGCAAAGTACTTGTACCTAGTTTTAACTTCAACCTCCAGTTTTCTTTCACTTGTTGGCTTTTCCATGATTGCTGGATCATCCTGGTCTATTAATCTTCCACTGAACTTTACTGGTGTGATACAATGCACTGCTGACGATTTTCTCTTCCAAACCATTCCCTCAGATCTGTCTTGTCGATATGCCTATTGGTTCAGTCTGTTTCTGTTTGCCTGCATTGTAGTTCCTTTGTCAATGGTAGAGATGGCAGACCAAGCAATTATTCAATTATTCCTTAGTCTTTTACGAGTTATCACAATAGGCGCCATTGTTATATTCTGTGCAGCTAATCTTATCTCTTCTGGTGATATTTGCAAGTGTAATCAGCCGTGGATGAATACCAGTGAGTTAGAACCATTCGATGATCAATGCAATGAAACCACTTCTTTGACAAGTGTATCGACACATTTTGATTTCCGATACTGGTCTGTGACCATTCCAGTTTCACTCTTCTCATTGTCTATGAATCAAACTATTCCTTTCTTGGTTCATCCTATTAAACAAAAGCGGCATCTTGGTACTTTGTTTCGTGTTGACTATGCTTTTATATCAGTAATGTATCTGGTGATAGGAGTAACCATTTCTCTTTGGTGGAGAGAGTGTATCAATGAGACATGTACACTCAACTGGGTGAGCCACTAATACAGGTGTATGCCTAAACACAAATGCAAGGCCTCATTAGAGGATTTATGCTCAAACGAAATTGTCTATGATTAAACTCTTTACGACTTAAAGTTTGTGAATTGTGCATAATAATAGACCCGAGTGAAAAAAGATCATAATGCACTGACATAATTGTACTTGCAATTGTGCATTTATATTTGGCAGACAAACTGGCCCGGGCATATCCAGCCAACAGCAAACAATTACGTATTATTTTTGTATTCATATAGGGTCCCCTAAAGCATCCATCTTACTCTCTCAGTCTAAGGATTCTCTCATACTGTATTCTGCTCTTCCCGACTATACTGGTCATCTCAGTGTATCCCATTAGCCTACTCGCCATCAGTAACAATGTCTTTGTCTGTCTGTTAGGCAAGGACACTGCTGATCCACGAAATACATGGGCTTCGCGCTGTTTTCTTCTACTACTAAAATTACTTTCAGCTCTGTTACCTGTTCTTGTTGCTATGGCAGTTTCTAATCTAGTGACTGCCTTCAAGTATGTCGGCCTTATAGATTTTCTTATAAGTTTGGGTAATGTAATTTTGCTTCAACTTCGTTCGCAATGGGTTTGCAAGCAAAGGTTCACAGCAGCATTAAAGGAGCATATTGATCTGCCACATTCTTCAAATGGTGGTGATCGAAATGATGATTCAAAAGAAATAGATTTGCTCTTGTCGTCTTCTCGTGATGTGCAGCCATCTCATCTCTACATGACTCCATACTCAACTGTATTGAGCTACTGGCCTGTAGTGGTCATTGTTACAGCAGTCTGCACTGTGATGTTTGGTTTCAATGTGTTTAGTATTACTGTTTAGTAGCATTACAACCTTCCTCATACAAGGATGTGTTATGGTCGTGTAGCTGGCACGTGACGGATGTAAACTGCCGATCTGTGACTTCCCACGAAATACCAGCTAACTAGTGTGAGAGTCATTGAGTAAGATGCTGGCGTGGTTAAGCGGTTGCCCTAGGAGTATTTGCAAGCAGAAGAAAGAAGAAGCTGCTGCAGATCCGAAAACGGTCAATATTGTAGTGGGATTTTTTTGGCTGCTAAACTGCCAGATGAGCACTGGATTCCTGGGGATACCATTCTCGTTCGTTCATGGTGGTCTGTTAGCCGGGATAGCATCGCTCGTAACTGTTGTATTCATCTGCTGGATGACCAGTACCTGGGTCCTTGAAGTGCTAGCGAGAGCACAGGTAGACCACACATCACTGCATGCATTTTCGGGATACTGTTCACAGTCAACTCATTAGCTGCATGTCTCAGTTGTCATGCATATAACAATGCATTGTTCCTACTCTTGTAGGCCATTACCAAGCTGAAGCAATCAGAAAGTGATGATGTAATTACTCTGCCAATTTCAACTTATCCATCTCCAAATCGAAAGTTCGAAGTCACTGAATTGACTGATATCTTCTTAGGACGCTGGTTAAAATACTTTTACGTCCTAATGACTTCAATGTCTACTTTTCTTGCACTTGTTGCATATGCTACTATCGCTGGGTCATCTTGGTCCATTAATCTTCCATTGAACTTTACTGGTGTGACACAATGCACCTCTGACGATTTTCTCTTCCAAACCATTCCCTCGGATCTGTCTTGTCGACATGCTTATTGGTTCAGTTTGTTCCTGTTTGCCTGCATTGTAGTTCCTTTGTCAATGGTAGAGATGGCAGACCAAGCAATAGTTCAATTATTCTTTAGTCTTTTACGATTTATCACAATAGGCACCATTGTTATATTTTGTGCAGCTAATCTCATCTCTTCTGGTGATATTTGCAAGTGTAATCAACCGTGGATGAATACCAGTGAGTTAGAACCATTCAATAATCAATGCAACGAAACCACTTCTTTGACGAGTGTATTGACACATTTTGATTTCCGATACTGGACTGTGTCAATACCAGTTGTACTGTTCTCTTTGAACGTGAATCAGCCACTTCCCATTTTGGCCCATCCTATAAAACAGAAGAAGTATCTTGGTACTTTGCTGCATGTTGACTTTGCTGTTGTAGCTGTATCATATCTAGTGATAGCAGTAACCATCTCTCTTTGGTGGAGAGAATGCATCAATGAAATTTGCACCCTCAACTGGGTGAGTTCCAACTTGAACTTGCATAACCTGTCACGATATACCATACAACAGTAGATTTAACAATAGCTGTCATAATTTTTCATGTAAATTTTCCATGAGTACGGTATTCTGCAAACACATGTAATATAATACCAGGAGCGTATAACCAGGGTAGTTTGCATTAGTGAAGTTCATTATAATTGTGTTGTTGATTTTTTCCAGGGTCCTCTAAAGCATCCATCCTACTCTCTCAGTCTAAGGATTCTATCATACTGTATTCTGCTCTTTCCGACTGTACTGGTCATCTCAGTGTATCCTATTGTGGTATTAATCATCAGTAACAATGTCTTTGTCTGTCTGCTAGGCAAAGACACTGCAGACCCAAGAAAGACGTGGGCTTCGCGCTGTTTTCTTTTCTTGC
This sequence comes from Haliclona indistincta, assembly GCA_964017065.1. NCBI lineage: Eukaryota > Metazoa > Porifera > Demospongiae > Haplosclerida > Chalinidae > Haliclona > Haliclona indistincta. The sequence goes on from OZ024790.1 coordinate 8,922,427, forward strand.
TGAAATTTTTTGCAGCTTTGTTACCTGTTCTTGTTGCTATGGCAGTTTCTAATCTAGTAACTGTTTTCAAGTACGTCGGGATTACTGAATTTATTATTAATATAGGTATTATAATTTTGCTTCAACTTCGTTCGCAATGGGTTTGCAAGCAAAGGTTCACAGCAGCATTAGAGGAGCATGTTGATCTGCCACATTCTTCAAATGGTGGTGATCGAAATGGGAATCATGATACTTCAAAAGAGAGAGATTTACTCTTGTCGTCTTCTCGTAATGTGCAGCCATCTCACCTCTACATGACTCCATACTCAACTGTGTTTAGTTACTGGCCTGTAGTGGTCATTGTCACAGCTGTGTGTACTGTAATGTTTGGTTTCAATGTGTTTAGTGTTTTTGTTTAACATGCACTGAACCTGAAATGATTTAAAAACCACAGCTGGTTCTAGCTCCACCCAAAAATAATAGCACGTGGTCAGATTCAGTACATGATTGTGTTCCGAACCCAGGATTGTCGACATAAAGAATTAAAGATCCAAACAGAATTATTTTGCCTGGGTGCCAGCACTGTGGATACAGCCAACGGTATATGGAAGAAACTGCCGACGCGTATGGGACGCCCATTCTCGGGTTTGTCGAACGGTTCCGGCGATGGCTGAAACCTGGAAACCATGCTGCTGCGAGCGAAAAACAAGACCTGCATGTCTTTATCGGTTTCTCTTTCATGGCGAATTACTTACTCGTCACTTGTTATTTGGGATTCCCATACGCCTTCTTCCACGGAGGAATACTAGCTTCAATACTAGCTGTTGCTGTTGTGTGCCTTGCTAGTCGCATTACCGCTGACTGGGTACTCGAAGTCACGGCCAGAGCACAGGTTTGCAACTTTGTACTTTGGGGATTTATTTTAATGATTTCTTTACTATAGGCTCTTAGTGACTTCGATAAAACATCACATCCTGTTCCTAAATTACCTCACTTTTATCTGAAGGATAAATTTGAAGTTGGTAAACTCTGTCAAATTTTCTTGGGTCGCTGGGGTCATGCGTTTGCTATGCTTGTCATTGTGAGCTCGACTTATGTATACTTAGTCGGCTCAGCAGCTGTGGTAGGGTCGACGTTCTCTGTGAATATTCCACTGGACTTTGCAGGAATGAGGCAATGTAACAGCTCTGATTTTCACATGCATGTGTTACCCAGCGATGTTTCGTGCAGAAATGCTTACTGGTTCTGCCTCTTTCTGCTAGCGGTCATTGTTGTTCCTCTCTCGTTGGTCAGCATTACTAAGCAGGCGGCTCTTCAGCTGGTAATGAATGCATTAAGAATCGTCACAATCGGTGCAATGCTCATCTTTAATTTTGTGAATTATGCTTCATCTGGAAGTGGGGTCTGTTCATGTGATCGACCATGGCGTCAATCTGATGTCAACGGAAGTCACCGTGATCCTGTATGCAATATCACTTCATCTGCTCTCGATGCTTTATTCCACTTTCATTTCGAGAAATGGACAGCGCTGGTTTCGCTGCTTATAGCAAGTTTTAATATTCATTCAGGCATACCATCCCTCACTCATCCATTGCGGCAGAAAAATCAGTTACGATTGATGTTTGATGTGCTCTTCATTTTTCTTGCACTGCTGTACATTTTGCTCGGACTAACGTCACTATGGTGGAGAGATTGCATCAATGAAAACTGCTCTTTAAATTGGGTAAGTATCAGCGTGACTGCAATGTCCATTGTGTATGGTCTAATTTGAGATGTTCGACACCTTGTAGCATCCTGCTAGCTTTCAACCAATTGTATTGGACTTCAAAGCTTGAACTAGCTCTAGAGAACTCCATTATTTGTAAGCATGCTAAAACATGCATGTTGTGGTTTCTCATGCAGGTAGAGGCACTGGCGTTGTGGTCTACTATCATGTTACTATTGATGGTCTAACCAGCAACTACAACTATAAATTTGCGAGAGTGGTTTGCAAAATTGTAATAAATGATTCCGCAAAAATTTGAGCAGTAGCAGTAAAATTTTCTCCAAAATGCATTTCTTGGTCAAAAATTATGATACAGAAATTAAATTATGCAAAAAATTTCGTGCTTTAAGGGCACTCATACAGTACACATAGAAATTTTGATGCACGAAATTTTCTATGTGTACAGTACGGTAATAAATATTATTGGCTGATTTTTGTTGCACTCCTATAGGGGCCTTTGATTCATCCTCCCTTCAGTTTGAGCTTAAGAATATTCTCATATTCCATTCTATTGTTTCCAAACTTAGATATTATAACGGCCTATTCTATATCAGTCATCATCACTACCAACAACATCTTTACTGTCTTCACTGGCAAAGATTCCACAGAGGCTAACAAATCGAGGTTTGCTTGCATTTTGCTGCCGTCTCTAAAGTTTTTGTCGGCACTGATTCCAGTTCTGGTCGCAGCTGCAGTGTCTAATCTTGTCACAGTCCTCAAATATCTTGGATTGATAACTTTCTTTCACTCGTTCGGAATCCCCATCGCATTGCAGCTCAGTTCACAGTGGGTTTGCTACAAGAAATTTAAACCAACTCACCGGTCAGCTTCGACTTGTGATCTGCAAGAAACTTCATCTTATAATGGTAACGGCAGTCATCGAGAAGAAAGATCAGGACTAGTACCATCTTCATTGACTCAATCTGTGAAATCGTCAGATCTCTACATGACGCCGTACTCCACCATGTTCAGCCACTGGCCGGTAGTGATTGCGGTGGCGGTGTTATCCGTTGCTATGCTCACTATTGCTATCATTAGCCTCTTTAATGACTAAAATTTATGACAATGATTTTTAGTGTATAATTTGATGTAGTCTACGTCTGCGCGCGAAGGTGTACGTGGGCGGGACCCTATGCAGACTTCCAGGAACGAATCGGGATGGACAGCGCTGCCGAGGACGAGGTTGAGCCTGATCGCCAAGAAAAGGGCGTGCACATTGCCGTAGGTTTCTTTCTCTTCGCTAACTACCTGATCGTCACTACTTTTCTGGGATTGCCGTTCACTTTCTTCCATGGAGGCATCGTAACAGGACTGCTTACTCTCACTGGTGTCGGTGTTCTGAGTAGGATCACGGTTAACTGGGAGTTGGAAGCCATGGCGCGAGCACAGGTAGGCCATCCTAAAGTACGCTGCATAACACTGTACGTCTACTGTGTACAGGCTCTTCATAGACACAAAGAAACTCCTGCATCAAGTGTAAATCTTCCACATTTTCGTCTGACACACGCGAGAAAGTTTGAGATAGTGGATCTCTGTGAGATTTTCTTGGGTCGTATAGGAAAGTATGGGTTCATTGTGCTGATCACATGTGGTTGCTTTGTGTGCTTGGTCGTATCTTCAGGAGTGGTAGCATCGACGCTGTCCGTGAATATTCCGCTGGACTTTGCAGGCATGAGACAGTGCAACAGCACTGACTTTCACATACATGTGCTTCCCAGCGATGCATCGTGCAGGAACACTTACTGGTTCTGCCTCTTCCTGCTAGCAGTCATTGTCATTCCTTACTCGATGGTCAGCATTACTAAGCAGATTGTTCTGCAAATAGCAATGGGAGCGTTTCGATTTGTTACAGTAGGAACGATTCTGTTATTCGTCATTGTCAATGGTGTATCGTTTGGGAGTGCCTGGTCATGTGACCAACCATGGAGAACCGACAATGACACAAGTGAAGAATACAATGTTATCGAGTGTGGTGTTAACTCCACCCTCACTGACGTGTTTTTTCGTTTTCGTTTTGACACTTGGATAACCTTGATACCAATGTCGATTAGTTGTTTCACCGTCCACGCGGGCATGCCCTCACTGTCTCACCCTTTGAGGCAGAAAAAGCATCTTGGAGCATTGCTTCATGTGGTCTTCGTAGTCATGGGCTTGCTGTACATGATAATAGGTGTGACAATAGCTTTGTGGTGGAGAGACTGTATCATTGAAAACTGTACACTCAATTGGGTAGGTCCTATACTTTTGTTTTTCAAGATTTTTATTGCTTGTTTTGCATAGGCACCATTGATTCATCCGTCTTTCAGTTTGAGCCTCAGAATTTTGTCCTATGGAATTCTACTTGTTCCGAACGTGTACATTATATCGGCCTATGCTATTGTGGTTTTAATAGCTGGCAGCAACATCTACTCTGCTCTCACAGGAAGAGACTCTGCTGATGCTAGTGGACGGTGGTTCGTCTTGCTACTGGCTATAAAATTTATTTACAGTTTAACTCCGATTTTAGTAGCAATGGGCGTGTCTAATTTTGTCACAGTCCTCAAGTTTCTAGGGGCAATCCTTCTCATTTATAATTTTTGGATTCCTATACTGTTGCAGCTGACTTCTCAGCGTCTGTGTTACAAGACTTTTAAGCAGGCTCTGCAATCAAGTTACAATCTTCAAGAATCTCCTGTTATCAACAATGGTGCCCAGGAAAGTTCAAGATTAATTCCGGATTTGTCGTCAGTGAAACCATCAGATCTCTACACGACGCCATACTCTAATACTATCATCAGTCACTGGTCTGTGGTAGCTGTCATGGGAGTGTTGACTGTGTTCATGTTTATTTTCACTATTGTTAGTATGTTTTATTAACTACTATAGACATCGATCCATACCACAGTCATGTGTTTTAATTTGGCATGCATTGTCGTGCAGCTATTGTCTACCGATTGCGTTCCTGGTTTTATCATTCAACAGTGGTGTGTAGCTCCACTATACTCATTAATTGAAATGATTGTATTGAAATTCAGAACTGTTTTAGTGACTGTTTTGTGGGTGGTAACACCCTATTGTATAATAACAATGCTTTCAAAATTTACTACGTGACATCCTCATTATTACTACACTGTAGCTATGCATTCACTCAAATTTTAACTCCAGTTTGAATAATGGAATCTACAATTTGATAAAAAAAATTAACATAATTATTATGAAATTTTGATAAGAGTGACATGCTAGAAATGCTACTGGTCAACATACGTGGGTACGGTATGAGCATAGTACTGCATGGTATGAGTTACTATCCTACACTAAGATTTCATTGACTTATTGTAGGTTGCTCTGCTGCTGCAGATCTGATAATTTCCAGTGCACCATATGCACGTGATTTTGAGCCACCCACGCAGTTAATGCTTTGCGTGGGTCGTAGATTAACCGCGAAGCTGACTGTGAAATGAACTGAACTTGGCACGCTGCCACGGTTCCTGTGCAGACAGTAATGGTGGACGGATTGAGTACTCTGTGTCGGCGCCTTCCCTGTCTATCGAAATGGCCGAAACGAGACAGCAGCGAAGTGCACGTGAAGGGCGTGCACATAGTCGTCGGCTTTTTCTTCATGATAAACTTTCAACTCGGGATGGGATTCTTGGGGATACCGTTCTCGTTTTTCCACGGCGGTATTCTAGCCGGCGTGATCAGCATCACAGTGGTCTCCATACTCAGCTGTATCACCTCAATATGGGTGCTGGAAGCAACATCCAGGGCACAGGTAAGCTTATAGTTCAAGTTTACACATTGCAAGCATGCATCACATGGTCACATTAGTACATGCTTGTGATTGTCACCTTGTAGGCCTTCACAGAGCACCAACAAGGTGCGACATTGATAAAAGGTTCTATATTCCAAATGCTGAGTCGTCACAGGAAATTTGAGATCTCCGAAATCTGCGGCCTGTTCCTGGGCTGGTGGGGAAAGTATGCATACATGATTCTGGTCACGATAACTGCATTCGTGTATATGTTGGGGTATTCAACAGTCGCTGGTTCTTCATGGGCTGTAAATATTCCTCTGAATTTTGATGCCCTCGAGGAATGCAACAATACCAACTTCTACAAACAAGTTCTCCCAGGTGTAATTCCGTGCAGAAATGCATATTGGTTTAGCCTATTCCTTCTTGCTTGCATTGTAGTCCCTCTTTCAATGATCAGCCTCAAAGAACAGGCTATCATACAGATAGCAATGAGCATTCTACGATTCACCGCTCTCGGAATGATTTTCACTTTCTCACTCGTGAATCAAACTTACAGTGGCACCATCTGTGCATGTGACAGACCTTGGCGCACTAACACAAGCGATTTGGAGCAGTGTGACATTAATTCTACAATCACACATGCTTTATTTCATTTTAATTTTGAAGCTTGGACAGTTTCTTTGCCAGTCATGGTTTCAGCAACAACTCTTCAGACTGCTATTCCAATATTGACGTTTCCAATTCGACAGAAGAAATATCTCAGAGGACTTATGGTGACAACATACATCGTATTTTTCTCATTATTTTCGTTGCTGGGAATACTAGTCCCAATATGGTGGAGAGATTGCATCAACGAGACCTGTACTCTCAATTGGGTAAGTAATATCGAAGACACGGTAGCGCTGTACATGAATGCAGAATAATTATTTTGAGTGTAAAAAAATTTGTTTTTTTCTTTAGGACCCTTTGACTCATTCTAGCTTTAGCATGCCCTTAAGAGCATTCTCATATTTCATCATCATATTTCCAAGCGTGGATATCCTCACCGCTTACCCAATATCATGTGTACTCATGGTCAACAATATATATTTGGTGTTCGGCAAAGACTCGGCCGAAGCCAGCAAGAAGTGGACATCCTTCATAGTCCTACTGGTGATGAAGTTCTTTGGATCACTGTTTCCCATACTGGTTGCAATGGCCGTGTCTAATCTCGTAACTGTGCTAAAATACAGCGGTTTCATGTCATTCTTCCACTCTTTCATTGTTCCGATAATAATACAGTTCAGTTCACAGTGGGTTTGCTACAAGACATTCAAGAAGGCGCTGGAAACTCGGAACTACACACTTCAAGAGTCTTCGGGCAATGGCGCGGCTGCGCAGAGTGAAGAAAAGTCACAACTGATAGAAACAGAACAATCGGTGAAGCCATCTGACCTCTACATGACCCCGTACTCAACCATCTTCAGCCATTGGCCGATGGGAATAGTGATTGGAGGTGCGGCTATTGTTCTACTAGCACTGACTATTAACAGTTTTTTCAATACAAACAATTACTAAAAAATAATGTGGAAGTTTATAAAGATTTAATTTTTTGTATTACTTTTATTTTCAGTGAAAAAACATACAAATAACACGGAATTAATTATGGTTATAAACCATGACCAAATATGGATATAAACCATGACCAAATATGGTTATAAACCATGACCAAATATTATGGTTATAAACCATGACCAAATATGGTTATAAACCATGACCAAATATGGTTATAAACCATGACCAAATATTAAGGTTATAAACCATGACCAAACCTAACACAAGTTAGAAGGCTTAGTAAAGGTACGAAACCTCGTAGCCAGGTACTAGTAGTGAGGAGAGAAGAATAAGCTTCTTTTTCTCCCTTTCGCTCCACCCCTTCTAGTGTCTGGGTATGTTTATAATATGTGTCAGAAAGAGAATATTTTTTAACGAAAAATTCAGTTACATGAAGGTGCATGTCTGTGATGGTGGTGGTAGTATCAGTACTGGTAGTTCATATGAGTTCTGATGTCATCGAGTGCCTCGTTCAACTCCAGATCATCGAATCTTCCCTGCAAGCTGTGGAAACAAGTATAGGATCAAGAGGCTAGCGTCATAATGTGGGCTCGAGGAAGAACTCCATAAACAGTGAACAGGATGCTTAGATATCAACAAAAGACAGTAGTAGCTAGTAGTTTGGGTTTGTCATTTAACCATAGGGGAACATTTAGAGGTCTTTTGTTGTCATAGGACAAAAATTAGAGGTTCTTGGTAATGGTTTATTTGCTATGACTATAGCTGGTAAACATATAAACGCTACTGGGCAATTTTACTTCACATAGAAACTTATTCTCATTTAGTCGTTAGCAGAACACATGGAAACAGGCTACCAACGATTATCGCCAGCAAGTGTCTGTTTGTCTACAAGTGTGTGGTACTGTACAAGTACATGTATGTCTGGATTTATAGACTTGCCTTGGTAATAGGGCCTTAGCTTCGTCTGCATCAGAAGGTGCTAGGTTGGCGAGGCATGCCACCTCAAACTTGTGCAGTTTGTGTTTCTGGAGAGTACTGCATGGTGAAAGAAATGATGAAATATCGGAGTTTTGTCTGACACCTACCCTCTGACTGCTGAGATGGTTTCGCGGCTGTTGTACTTACTGAACGTCTGGCAATAGTCCAGCGTCTTTGTAAATACTTCAGACAGCTCCTGGTCGTCGTCCTGGCTCTCGTGCTGAGCTTTACGATGCTCCAGCAACATCTTTACCTCTGAAATCAGCAGAGCGTCGGCATTTTCAAACTCTGCATAAAGTACAAAGAAAAGCACGTGTTTATTGTGTCAAATTACGCATACCTTTTCCAAATCGGAGCTCAGTTGCGTCCTCTTCCAAAGGAGCAGGTTCTTCTCCTTTTGCCGCCATGTTATTTACACCACGCCCATTCTTGAGCATATATACGTAACGTAACGCGATTGCGATCGTGCATTGTGCAAAGCCTCCGGGAACCGAAGTATAGTCTCTCAACTGGATTTTGGTGCAGCTACAGGTCCAAGCGAACCGAACATGAAGTATATCGGTAGCTTGTGCGAGTCTCTCGCGAACTGCCTGAAATTTGGTCCAATGAAAAAGAGCGAAGAAGCCGGAGCGTCACCGCAGTCACTCAACATCGTGGTCGGCTTCTTCTTTCTCATCAACTATGAGCTGGGCACGGGATTTCTGGGCATCCCTTTCGCCTTCTTTCACGCGGGGGTATTGACAGCAGGCGTGACTTTAATCGTAGCAACTTTTATCTCCTGGAACACGGCGATATGGGTGCTGGAAGTGATGGCGAGAGCTCAGGTATGCTGTGACACCTGACATTGTATGCTGTTACCACTTCATGTTGCTTATTGTCTCTCTCACAGGCAATAGTTACGTACAGAGATAACCCGGACGAAATGCCGAAATTTGAAGTTCTGATAACACGCAAGTTTGAATTCAGTGAACTGTGTGCATTGTTTTTGGGTCGCTGGTCAAAATATGCATTTCTTCTCTTCATCAGTGCTTTCACTTTTACTGCCTGTCTGGCATATGCGACGGTTGCTGGAACTGCCTGGTCGGTAAATTTGCCGCTTGATTTTGGAGATGTCCACCAGTGCAATGATACCGATTTTCATTTCACTGTCCTCCCGACTGATCTCCGATGTCGGAATGCGTACTGGTTCTGTCTGTTCTTGTTTGGCTGCATCGTGGTGCCTCTCTCCTTAGTACAGCTAAGAGAACAGATGATTGTACAGTTATTGTGGAGTTTTCTCAGATTTGTTGCCATCGGGACCATACTGCTCTTCTCATTTGTCAACTTGATCGCAGTGAGGGATATCTGTGAGTGTGACAACCCATGGGGCTACTCGCAGCTGGAGAACACAACCGAAGATTTGAGCTTTGAAGAAGTCTGTTCCTTGAACCAAACTACCTTTGCTGACATCACTACCACATTCAATCCGAGAGCTTGGTTTGTTTCAGTGCCTGTAATTGTGACCGCGTTGAATTTTCACCAAGGCATACCAGCTTTGACGCATCCGGTCAAGAACAAGAAGCGCCTAGGAACGTTACTGCATACCTTGATGTTTGTGATTTCAACGGCATACATGCTGCTCGGCGTGATTCTCTCGCTGTGGTGGAAGAGGTGCATTGATGAAGTTTGCACACTCAATTGGGTAAGCATTGCTAATTCCATTAAGCACATCAATTCTTTTTTAGCAATTCTCCTTCTTATTCTCTAATAATGTATAATAATCTCTTGTGTTCCTCTCTAGGACCCTTTGACAGACCCCAGGTTTGCTATGCCGCTCAGACTTGTCTCGTACTTCATCATGATCTTTCCGAGCGTAGACGTGGTATCCATTTATCCTCTCGTTGTTTTGACTATGGTCAACAACTTGTACATTGTTGTATTTGGCAAGGACTCTGCGGAGGCGAGCAAGACATGGAAAACGTTCTTTATTCTTCTAGTCATGAAATTCATAGCTGCTTTGTGCCCTATAGTCGTGGCGCTTGCTGTGTCTAATCTCGTCAAAGTGCTCACATTCACTGGCTTGGCAGGAATATTTTTAGCATTCTTCTTTCCCACTCTGCTTCAGATCAGCTCTGAATGGGTTTGCAGGAAGAAATTTGGGCACTTTTTAAGACAACGCAACGGCAATTCATCGGTCCATGAGCTACAAGAGACTTCATCACACGCCAGCAGAGATACTCCTGACCACGAAGACAACCCTCTCATTCCTTACCAGAAGATGGAGTCCTCTTCCATCTACATGACACCGTATTCAAATATCTTCAGCCATTGGCCGGTTGTGATGGCCATTGGAATCGTGGAACTGGCTATTTTGGTACTAGCTATGCTGGGTATCTTTCTACCCATCTCCATATTCAGTCATGATGTATCATCCTAGCCACAACAGCTGGCAATCAACTGTAAGTAACTATTGGGAACTAATGTAACTTCCTTAGAGAATGACAATAGTGCTATGGTGGTTCACTGTTAATATGTTTGCCAAGAATATTTTGTGAAGAATGAAGTTGCCGTGACATGCATGTGATTGTGTGCTAACCAGTTGCACATGCATGTGATCTCATTAGCAGCAAGCTAGGAGCACTGTCAGCACTGTTGTTTGACCTCCAATCACTTATCTACCAAAAATGCATGTCTTGGTAGATAAATAGTTGTTCGTCCATGAACTTGGTAACAATAATTTTCTACCGTGCTGTGTGACCAATGGTTAACTGACAGCCAAAATCCTGCACTAATATCACAGTGTTATACTCAAGTTGACATTAAATTTTACAACCATACATGTAGCTTGTTCTAATGGCTAACATCAGATGCATTGCACACCACACTTGCTTCTAAATTAAGTGATTCTTTCTTCTGTGTAGTCACTTTGAGTCGAATGACCTTTGACCCTTTTTCCTCTGTGACATAATAGTGCACCTCGGCTTCTGCCGGCAGGAAAAGCGGACGCTTGAAGTTGACCACTATTTCCAGAGGATAACAAGTAGAAAACTGACAGTCTTGATCTGTAAAGAGAGAGAGAGAGTGAGAGAGAGAGAGAGAGAGAGGGAGGGAGAGAGAGAGAGAGTATTTGAGATAGTACTGTATACCAGATAAAGGCATTGCATGTATAGGGAAGCAAAGAAAACACCATGTACGTACTCAACATTAGAACATAGAATAACCATGACAATCTCCACAAACACACTTAAGTAGACAAAGTCTTCGTCTTTGTTGCACAACCAACACAGCAAGTTCCCAGTATGTGACTACATGTAAACATGGTTCCTGCTGTATGCATTATTAGCCATTGGTGTCTGCCAAATGTTTACATGGTGTCCTACAGTGGCGCACTAACTGTGCTGCAGGAATCGGAGGACAATGGTTTGAAATCTCAACAAACAGTCATTGACTCAGGGCTTCAAATTAATTTATTTTCAAATTAGCCAGCAGGGCTAGTGCAATCAAATTGAACCACTTTCTACCAAAATAATTTTAAGCATTAATGAAGTTGTTTCCAGTCAAATTCTGCAGTAAGTCTACAAGTATCTCTAGCCAGCTGGGCTACCATTTTACTAGTCCAAGCTATATTTACTATCCTCTGGCTAGTGCTAATTTGAAGCCCTGGTCATTGTACATGTGTTGTGAGAGTGAAAGTTACACTGTTTATATAAGGACAGTGATTTCAGGCTTCTTGTGTTAACCCTTCACAAGCGATGGGTAACTACTGTTTGCCTGGCAAGTTTGATGTCACAGGAAGTGGGTTTCACTATTTGAAATAGGTTATTTAGCTGACAGGCGAAATAGGGGGGTTGGGGTGGGATCATGACAAGGGTCGGAGGCACTGCCTAGCAGAGCAATGGTGAGAAAACCTAGCACTAGCCCGCACATTGTGCAAGTTGATCTTGTGTACGAACAGCGATCAAAGCACGTATAATGGTTAGTGATGTGCACAGAAACAGAGGCTAGAATTGCTGTCTGCACTTAGAGGGTCAAAGAGCTTCGTGCACTTTTGTTTACACGATGGAGAAACATTGGTCCTTTTTACTTTTACTACAGCACAAAAAATTCGGTGTGAATGTGTGTATGGCAGCAAATGTGGGCAGCAGCAATAGTGTCTCTGGTCTGATACCAGCTGATCAACTCAGCATGAAGGACATCAAGGAGCTACAAATGTACCGTATTTCTTCTAAAGATTCAGCACCTCCTATTTTTCGGCACCTTGTCGCTGAAATGTGTACTAAACCTCCAAATTTCGGCAAGCGCTTTGGTTCTTTGTCATAGTAAGCCAGCAGCCTGATGCGAAAAGTGCTGTACTTCAGCTGTAGATGCGTTCTCGTCCAAAACACGTGCTCGTCGCCACACCTCCAATTATTCAACGCTTCTGGAACTTCTGCCACAATTACTTCCAAATATTGGGATCCGAAATTATTTATTTTGCGCCGAATTTTTAGAAAAAATACGGTACTAAGTATAGGGGTATTATATACTTACCATTCAATATACAAGAGAGGCTTCTTGACAGGGTCCACATGCCGTGAGCCATCGGTTTGTTGTAACCGATCATTTTAGCCGTGGCTTGGTTCAGATGATGTGGACTATAGTCGCCACACACACCAGCAAACTGCCAACCAATATCAACCGGCACTTTGAAGGAAGATAGATCAGTATCTGCAGCACCAAGAAAAAGAAAGAATAATTTTATTTGATTTTCTAACAGGTTCAAAGTAGTAGCTAATGAAAGGTTTATACAGTACCTCCCACCTCTACCTCTAGTGCCCCCTAAAAATCATTGTCAGAAAGTGAATTTTTGTCTTCAGTTCTTCTTTGGTGTTAAAATAAATAGTCTAGTAGCTCCCTCCCAGACCCGGAGGGCTTAAACTTTTTCGAAAATGACTCTCTAAAAAAGCCGATGCAGTGTATTTATTTATAAAGTAAACAGCAAGCCTATTGTGTCCAACTACTAAAGAAAAACTGAACACGGCAACCACGGATAAAATACGTGAAACTCTATAACAAGATATAATAATGCTCAAATTTTAACTCGCACACATGCACATTACAAAATATTATCCCTCACATGGAGATTCATCCTCATTCCGAGGTAGCTGTCCCTGCTTCGGACCGCGTCTGGTACGTGACTGAGTTGCCTTATTACGTGACAAGATGGTCGTAACTCCCTCCCACACAAGAGTCTTTCCAGGAAGCGAAGACACGCTAGCAGTGACGTCGATTTCAATTCCCTTCTCCACTACTCGGACCTCAGAGACGTGCGCTTCAAGTGTAAACTTTGGTGACTCGTCAAGTTGAAGAGAAGAGTATATGATCATCGTCTGCCGCAAGTGGATTAGACCGAGTGGGCTGACTGGGAAATCGGGGCTCGATATTATTTTGAGAAAAAGACCGAAGAAAGCACTTTCCATGTAGCAGTGGGGTTCACGACACTTGTCAGTTTTTAGGTGATCGACAAAATCACAAAGCTGACAGTACTTGGTGTAGTTCTGTGAGTCAACCCTACATCAAAACAAAAACTATGACGTACACAGGTTTTAAATGTTAAAATTTTACCTAAATTCTTGCTGAATAGCTGAAAGACTATCTTTTAGTTCTTTAGGAACGGGTATTCGAGGATTTTCTTCGTTTTTAGTTCTCCATCCACTTGGTAAACTCCCTTGTGAGCGCCATATCACGTTATTCAGGAGACCACAGAGGGATTTCTTTATTGACACATCGTCAGGTCGTCTCCGTCTTGCACCCAGGAGCGACAGAACGACCAGGGGAGCTAACACGGCAAGCAAAACGACCAGCAACCAAGCTACCGCCATTTATTTTAAGACACGCCTTCGGAATGTGAAGGCGTGGTCGGGATCACGTGTTTTTGACCGGTAGCCACATGTAAAAAAGTTATGGAAGAGAAAAAAACAGTGATCAACAGTTCAGAAGCGCCTTCAGGAGCAGTCGAGATGTCGTCCGTGGATATCAAGATAGTGGGAGAAAGCGGGGAGCTGTTGAAAAGCTTTGCAGGGAAGGTGAACGTTTTGCTTCAGCAGAATCTAGTGGGACAGAGCTGTGCCGTGTCTTTTCGTGACGGTGAGTGGTGTCCACGTAGTCAGGCGTGGCCTGCCTAATCGCATACTGTATATAGTCAGGGGACACTAGTATACCTGAGTCGTCGCGCTGGAATGTAGCGGTTACAATTATTTTAGGAAGTGGTTAACGTAGTATCAACAGCTGTAGCTGTAACAGCTGTAGTATTAACAGATATAGCTGTAGTGTTACGTAATTATTACGTTTTAAATTAGATTCATAACTGATACTGCAATCTGATTGGGTCGCAGCTATAGCTGCGACGGGCACAAGTCGTGTATACTAGTGTCCCCTGACTATATACAGTATGCGATTAGGCAGGCCACGCCTGACTAGTGTCCACGTGTTTTCGCGTGCTTAGTATAGCGACCCTGATTAGTTTACAGATATGCATTTGTGCTGTAGTTTGCCCCTACTCAATAAAATTTAATGTCATAAGTTTGTTTGGCTTGTAAATGAATTTATTTCTCGTTTCCTCTCTCTTTTTCCTTTGATTTGCGCTTATACTCATTTTAGCTGACTTTTGGTAGCCTATGTGTGTCACTGCAATCGACTATGCCTCTAATGGACCGAAGAAGACAATCTGAACAATTTACATATATTTTGACTCGTATTGCTTTATAATTTTGTGTATCAATCTTGTATGCATGCCGTGTTCTTTTTCCAGCTGCCGGGAAGGAAGTTCACACAGTAACCGTCAAAGAAGCTCGTCACATCTACCAATCTGGGTCTTCTTGTGTGTTTCTCCGCGTCTCCCAAGGGTCGACTGTGGTGCAGTTCAGCTCAAGGACAGGTGAGTATGCAATCTTCTACAATCACATTGCAATCATTATTATCAATCAATCGGAAAGCCCTTGATTGCTGTGTTATGGCTGTGCTCCCAATGCAGAGGAATTTCACTGTCTCTGCAAAGACCTGCATGTGTCCATGATAGGGTTACAATAATGTAGTACATTCCTGTGTTGGAATGTATGTGTAGTTTTTACTGGTCCAAATACCTTGAGTCTCTGCTCAAACCTCCAGATAAATCAGTGGTTTTTTGCACTTCGACAAAAATCACTATTCCCAGCCTGGGCACTTGAATCAAGAAGCCTTTGACCATTTCAAAGAGTACTGCCTACTTCACCTATTAGCTAGTTTCCCAGTGAGCTTGAGTTCCACTCCTATAGACTCACCCAGATTTCTGTCTCCCCAAAAAGTCGACTTATATAGTTGACCTCTGGTTGCCTGCCAGCACCTATCCTCATTGTAAAAACTTCTTTCAGCTGGCTTCGTGTTCCATGACTTTCTAAGTCATCATTGTCTTCTCTTCATTGTTCACCTCTCCAGACACTGAGCAGTTTGTAGAGTACCTCTATTCAATTCTCTCACCTTCGATCAAGTCTCTGAAGGGCAAGGAGTCCGTGTTCTCACTGAGAACGGACAATGCTTCAGCGTCTCAATATTTTATGTTTTACAGTTATTTGTCGCAACAACAAAACATGTTACAGGTAAGATTTACTGCGCTAGGTGAGAGTTAATGGTTGTGCTATTTTCACAGGATTCGGTCCGGACGTCTACTTACCAGAGCGCTATGTTACAGAATATTGCTGATTTTAAAGACAAGGTTAGTCTCAGCACTTATATCTTGTTGAGCTGCTCAGTGCTCACAGAGTGGTAGCATGCTACTAGTTCAGCCTATGCTTGTTGAATAACTTTAAACCAGGTAGTGAGAAAGCTTTGTTTATCGTGTGATAGTATTCATAATTTTTTTTTAATCGTGTGATAGTATTCATAATTTTTTTTTAATCGTGTGATAGTATTCATAATTATTTTGTTTGTCGTGTGCTGTCTGGTGACTACTGTTATGTTTTGTCTATTTCTTCAGGTTGTTCTTGATGTTGGAGCTGGTTCCGGGATTTTATCGTTCTTTGCCGTACAAGCCGGTGCTCGTAAGGTGTATGCTGTAGAAGCCAGCACTATGGCATTACACTGCATGGAGTTGGTCACCAGTAACAGACTGTCTGACAAGGTGACCGTTCTTCCCGGCAAGATCGAAGAGGTGCAAAGCGTAGTTTTAGTCAAGATGTGATGTTGAAGTATTGTAGATCGATGTGCCGGAGAAAGTGGACGTGATTGTATCAGAACCAATGGGATACATGCTGTATAATGAACGGATGCTAGAGACTTATCTACACGCCAAGAAATGGCTAAAAACAGACGGTAAACTGCCTTTCTCTCTCTCCCTCCCTCCCTCTCTCTCACTCACTCTCTCTCATCTATGTACGTTCTCTCACTCCATCTCTCACTCACTCACTCTCCCTTTCTCTCTCTCTCTCTCTCTCTCTCTCTCTCTCTCTCTCTCTCTCTCTCTCTCTCTCTCTCTCTCTCTCTCTCTCTCTTCTCTCTCTCTCTCTCTCTCTCTCTCTCTCTCTCTCTCTCTCTCTCTCTCTCTTCTCTCACTCTCTTTCTCTCACTCCCTCTCTTTCTCTCACTCCCTCTCTCACTCTCCCTCTCTCTCTCACTCACTCCTCTCTCTCATCTATTTACGTTCTCTCTCTCTTCTCTAGGTCTAATGTATCCTACTAAAGGCATGCTATATTGTGCTCCATTCTCTGATGAGCTACTATTCATGGAACAATACAACAAAGCTAACTTCTGGTACAGTCTATGACACCACACATTCACTACCATAAGCTGCTGCAATCGTAGTCAAACTTGCATAGTTTACCACACACGGCAATGTCTTCCCAAATGTGCAATAGCTAATTAATAGCATTTTAGTATTATTTTTGCTGTTGTGCATGTTCAGAGACTAATTGGCAGTGTGTGTCTGTGTGACTATGTACTGCAGTTTAAATGAAGCACCTAAGGTGCAGATGCCTCGGTGGAATGACACAATATCCACAAACACAACTATATCCACCATTCCACAAACACAGCAACTGCAGATGCATGTATACAGGATTTCTGTACAGCAATCACAATGTAGTCCTTTAGTTATGCAATCAGAAGCCAATCAGTGCTAACCACAATTCAACTGGGCGTGTCTACAGTGTTTAGCACAGCAGTTACACCCATACCACAGCGAGATAGCTCCATAGCTTGCTTACATAATTTCTCTGGACCTGCGCTGCTATCCTGTAGTAAATTCTAACCTATCAGCTTCTAGGCAGTCAACTGTGGACAGCAAGTTTGCCTCCAGTGAAGAAGTCCAGATCGCCAGCAACGGTGAACAAATAGCGCCATAACTCACGAACTAAGCTTCGTATGAAGTTTTCACATGTTCAAAAGCGAGATAATACCATGTTCTACTTGCATTGCTAGTTTCAGAGCTTAACTTTCAGCGTGCGCTACAAAACCTAACTAGCCGTGAGCAATTCACACGGTAACTTACGCACTAAGCTTTAAAATCAAACTTCTGAAAATTCAAATCCGAGCAAGTATCGATTTCTACCCGTGTTGCTTGTTTCAGCGAGCTACGAGAAATCGTTGCGACAGACTGACTGACAGAATGACAGAATGACTGACTGACACCACGATTACTGTATGCCTCGTGGCTCCGCCCACCGAGGTATAATGAATCTTGTAAAATGTATTGTGCACGAAACGCCCTTTGCACATGCGTAATAGCTAAAAATAATACCAAAAAGCCGCTAAAAAGTTACTTATCTAGGTATTGTGCATGTGCAAGGCTGTTGTGAAATCTTTGGAAAATTTTGCAAGATTCACTAAAATTGCAGTAGTAGCAGTTTTTAGTGACCACACTGCCTTGCTGTGTTTTTAGAGACACCCTTCTTGTTTCTGGAGTTTACTTAGCCTTTGTCTGACTGTTGTGTTTTTGGCATGAAATGCTATTGTTGGGAAGATTTGTTGTTGTAGCAGTCTGAAGTCTTGCTGACTTGCAGGTTGGTGGTCCTACATCCTTGGATAGATTCTAGTTATACTATGTCTAATTTCTATGTGGCAGGTTGTGTATCTTGTTTCTCTATATCTTTTAAAGTCCAGTACGTGATTTAAAGCCCTGGTTAACCCACGTAACACAGAATGAGAATACCTTTAGTGGTTAACCACTTGAGTTGAAGCGTTCCTCATTATGAATCTCAAATGTACAGTGGACCCTCTCTATAACGGACAAGTTTGGCAAGTGCTTTTTGTGGAGGTGTCCCTTACATGGGGTTCGATCTGTATTGTTATGTACATCAGCAAATTGTCCGTTTTATGGAGGTGTCTGATATTGAGAATGTCCGTTAAGGGAGGTTCCACTGTATTTGTATGAGTTCAAAGGCATCGCCAGTGCTCTAAATGACATAGGGTACACTTGTCGTTTCATGGGCACTCCCCACGGGGGTAGTTTAGGATAGGTCACACCTTTAACTAGCTCTTGTTTTGATAACTTGGTTGTCATCCCTCTCACTATAGGACTCAGCCTCATTTTTATGGTATCAATCTCGCCTCATTGAACAAAAAAGCAGTTGAAGAATACTTCAGACAACCCATTGTGGTCAGTTTACTTAATACTCATTTTGACCTCCAACTGTGACCTCTCTGGTTCTGTCTCTTCCTGCTAGCAGTCATTGTCATTCCTTACTCGATGGTCAGCATTACTAAGCAAATTGTTCTGCAAATAGCAATGGGAGTGTTTCGATTTATTACAGTAGGAACGATTCTGTTATTCGTCATTGTCAATGGTATATCGTTTGGGAGTGCCTGGTCATGTGACCAACCATGGAGAACCAACAATGACACAAGCGAAGAATACAATGGTACCAAGTGTAGTGTTAATTCCACCCTCACGGACGTGCTTTTTCGTTTTCGTTTTGACACTTGGACAACCTTGATACCAATGTCAGTTAGTTGTTTCACCGTCCACGCTGGCATGCCCTCACTGTCTCACCATTTGAGGCAGAAAAAGCATCTTGGAGCATTGCTTAATGTGGTATTCGTAGTCATTGGCTTGTTATACATGATAATAGGTGTGACAATAGCTTTGTGGTGGAGAGATTGTATTATTGAAAACTGTACACTCAATTGGGTAGGTTCTATAATTATTTTTGTTTTTTTTAAAGATTTTTATTGCTTTTTTGCATAGGCACCATTGATCCACCCGTCTTTCAGTTTGAGCCTCAGAATTTTGTCCTACGGAATTCTACTGGTTCCGAACGTGTACATTATATCAGCCTACGCTATTGTGGTTTTAATAGCTGGCAGCAACATCTACTCTGCTCTCACAGGAAGACACTCTGCTGATGCTAGTGGGTGGTGGTTTGTCTTGCTTCTGGCTATAAAATTTGTTTACAGTTTAACTCCGATTTTAGTAGCAATGGGCGTGTCTAATTTTGTCACAGTCCTCAAGTTTCTAGGGGCAATCCTTCTCATTTATAATTTTTGGATTCCTATACTGTTGCAGCTGACTTCTCAGCGTCTGTGTTACAAGACTTTTAAGCAGGCTCTGCAATCAAGTTACAATCTTCAAGAATCTCCTGTTATCAACAATGGTGCCCAGGAAAGTTCAAGATTAATTTCGGATTTGTCGTCAGGGAAACCATCAGATCTCTACATGACGCCATACTCTAATACTGTCATCAGTCATTGGTCTGTAGTAGCTGTCATGGGAGTGTTGACTGTGTTCATGCTTATTTTCACTATTGTCAGTATGTTTTATTGACTATTATAGTCATCCATACTACAGTCATGTGTTTTAAGTTGGCGTGCATTGTTGTGCAGCTATTGTCTACCGATTGTGTTCCTGGTTTTATCATTCAACAGTGGTGTGTAGCTCCACTGAGGAAATAATTATAACTTTCAGCCATTTGATTTTAGGCATGCGCTCGAAAATAAAATGCAGCACGAGGTCCCTTTTCTCATGCACAGTCACATATGAAATTTTGATAAGAGTGACATGCTAGAAATCTACCGGTCAACATACGTGGGTAACGGTATGAGTATAGTACTATTATTGTTTCTAACTCTACAGCACATACAGAGCACTACACATACATGCAGTGAACTACCAGCTGTTCTTGTAACAACCAGCAATGACGAAGTAGTCCAAATCACGGAAGAAAGTACTCCGGAAGTGATGTCACGTTCAATTAACATATTTCTGGTTATACTAAAGTTGTCTATTGAAAATAATGGTGACAAAAAGATACATAAAATTAATAACAGAAACTGAAGATAGTGCTGAAGGTCAGCCCCACATAAAGTGAGACTGCCTTGAAATTAATCTTAAACTGCTAAAGTAAAGTTAGGTGAATTAGAAAATGAAGAAATACAGTTAGAACAAGGACAGGAGATGTGGAGAAAACATAAGACAGACGGGTTGAAGTGATCAATAAAATAATATGACCAAAAATAGTTTTTTTATGTGATATAACTGAAGATAATGGAAGGTTGAGTGGATCAATAGAAGGAAGACTGTTCTAAATACGAGGAAGTCTCTGGTACAGTCTTCCTTCTATCTGTATGGTATGCATAAGTTACTATCCTACACTAGGGTTCCATTGACTTATTGTATGTTGCTCTGCTGCTGCTGCTGCAGATCTGCTTAATTTCCCTGAAGATTGGAGTGCACCACATGCACGTGATTCTGAGCCACCCACGCAATTAGTGCTTTGCGTGGGTCGTAGATTAACCGCGAGGCTGACTGTGAGACTTGGCACGCTGCCACGGTTCCTGTGCAGAGTAATGGTGGACGGATTGAGAACTCTGTGTTGGCGCCTTCCCTGTCTGTCGAAATGGCCGAAACGAGACAGCAGCGAAGTGCACGTGAAGGGCGTGCACATAGTCGTCGGCTTTTTCTTCATGGTAAACTTTCAACTCGGCATGGGATTCTTGGGGATACCGTTCTCGTTTTTCCACGGCGGTATTCTAGCCGGCGTGATCAGCATCACAGTGGTCTCCATACTCAGCTGTATCACGTCAATATGGGTGCTGGAAGCAACATCCAGGGCACAGGTAAGCTTATAGTTCAAGTTTACACATTGCAAGCACGCATCACATGGTCACATTAGTACATACTTGCGATTGTCACCTTGTAGGCCTTCACAGAGCACCAACAAGGTGCGACATTGATAAAAGGTTCTATATTCCAAATGCTGAGTCGTCACAGGAAATTTGAAATCTCAGAAATCTGTGGCCTGTTCTTGGGCTGGTGGGGAAAGTATGCTTACATGATTCTGGTCACGATAACTGCATTCGTGTACATGTTGGGGTATTCAACAGTCGCTGGTTCTTCATGGGCTGTAAATATTCCTCTGAATTTTGACGCCCTCGAGGAATGCAACAATACCAACTTCTACAAACAAGTTCTCCCGGGTGTAATTCCGTGCAGAAATGCATATTGGTTTAGCCTATTCCTTCTTGCTTGCATTGTAGTCCCTCTCTCAATGATCAGCCTCAAAGAACAGGCTATCATACAGATAGCAATGAGCATTCTACGATTCACCGCTCTCGGAATGATTTTCACTTTCTCACTCGTGAATCAAACTTACAGTGGCACCATCTGTGCATGTGACAGACCTTGGCGCACTAACACAAGCGATTTGGAGCAGTGTGACATTAATTCTACAATCACACACGCTTTATTTCATTTTAATTTCGAAGCTTGGACAGTGGCTTTGCCAGTCATGGTTTCAGCAACAACTCTTCAGACTGCTATTCCAATATTGACGTTTCCAATTCGACAGAAGAAATATCTCAGAGGACTTATGGTGACAACATACATCGTATTTTTCTCATTATTTTCGTTGCTGGGAATACTAGTCCCAATATGGTGGAGAGATTGCATCAACGAGACCTGTACTCTCAATTGGGTAAGTAATATCGAAGACACGGTAGTGCTGTACATGAATGCAGAATAATTATTTTGAGTGTAAAATTTTTTTTTTCTTTAGGACCCTTTGACTCATTCTAGCTTTAGCATGTCCTTAAGAGCATTCTCGTATTTCATCATCATATTTCCAAGCGTGGATATCCTCACCGCTTACCCGATATCATGTGTGCTCATGGTCAACAATATATATTTGGTGTTCGGCAAAGACTCGGCCGAAGCCAGCAAGAAGTGGAGATCCTTCATTGTCCTACTAGTGATGAAGTTCTTTGGATCACTGTTTCCCATACTGGTTGCAATGGCCGTGTCTAATCTCGTAACTGTGCTAAAATACAGCGGTTTCATGTCATTCTTCCACTCTTTCATTGTTCCGATAATAATACAGTTCAGTTCACAGATGGTTTGCTACAAGACATTCAAGAAGGCGCTGGAAACTCGGAACTACACACTTCAAGAGTCGTCGGGCAATGGCGCGGCTGCGCAGTGTGAAGAAAAGTCACAATTGATAGAAACAGAACAATCGGTGAAGCCATCTGACCTCTACATGACCCCGTACTCAACCATCTTCAGCCATTGGCCGATGGGAATAGTGATCGGAGGTGCGGCTATTGTTCTACTAGCACTGACTATTAACAGTTTTTTCAATACAAACAATTACTAAAAAATAATGCGGAAGTTTAAAGATTTCATGTTTTCTATTAATTTTATTTTCAGTGAAAAACATACCACGCAAATAATTATGTTTATAAACCATGACCAAATATGGTTATAAACCATGACCAAATATGGTTATAAACCATGACCAAATATTATGGTTATAAACCATGACCAAGTATGGTTATAAACCATGACCAAACCTAACACAAGTTAGAAGGCTTAGTAAAGGTACGAAACCTCGTAGCCAGGTACTAGTAGTGAGGAGAGAAGAATAAGCTTCTTTTTCTCCCTTTCGCTCCACCCCTTCTAGTGTCTGGGTATGCTTATAATAATGTGTCAGAAAGAGAATATTTTTTAACGAAAAATTCAGTTGCATACATACATGAAGGTGCATGTCTGTGATGGTGGGTGGTAGTATCAGTACTGGTAGTTCATGTGAGTTCTGATGTCATCGAGTGCCTCGTTCAACTCCAGATCATCGAATCTTCCCTGCAAGCTGTGGAAACAAGTATAAGATCAAGAGGCTAGCGTCATAATGTGGGCACGAGGAAGAACTCCATAAACAGGTGAACAGGAT
Source organism: Haliclona indistincta (assembly GCA_964017065.1). Lineage (NCBI taxonomy): Eukaryota > Metazoa > Porifera > Demospongiae > Haplosclerida > Chalinidae > Haliclona > Haliclona indistincta. The sequence goes on from OZ024790.1 coordinate 8,945,585, forward strand.
GCTTAGATATCAACAAAAGACAGTAGTAGCTAGTAGTTTGGGTTTGTCATTTAACCATAGGGCAACATTTAGAGGTCTTTTGTTGTCATAGGGCAAAAATTAGAGGTTCTTGGTAATGGTTTTATTTGCTATGACTATATAGCTGGTAAACATATAAACGCTACCAGGCAATTTTACTTTACATAGAAACTTATTCTCATTTAGTTGTTATCAGACACATGGAAATTGTTACGGCTATTGTCTACTGGTTGTGTTCCTGGTTTTATCATTCAACAGTGGTGTGTAGCTACACTGAGGTAATATTTATAAGTTTACTAACTGACAAACAAAAAATTAACATATGAAATTTTGATAAGAGTGACATGCTAGAAATGGCTACTACCGGTCAACATACGTGGGTACGATATGAGCATAGAACTGTATGAGTTGCTATCCTACACTAAGGTTTCATTGACTTGTTATCCACGTTGCTCTGCTGTTGCTGCAGATCTGATAATTTTCAAGCATACAGTGTATGAGAGTGCACCACATGCACGTGATTCTGAGCCACCCACGCAGTTAGTGCTTTGCGTGGGTCGTAGATTAACCGTGAAGCTTGGCACGCTGCCATGGTTCCTGTGCAGACAGTAATGGTGGACGGATTGAAAACTCTGTGTTGGCGCCTTCCCTGTCTATCGAAATGGCCGAAACGAGACAGCAGCGAAGTGAAGGGCGTGCACATAGTCGTCGGCTTTTTCTACATGGTAAACTTTGAACTCGGCATGGGATTCCTGGGGATACCGTTCTCGTTTTTCCACGGCGGTATTCTAGCCGGCGTGATCAGCATCACAGTGGTCTCCATACTCAGCTGCATCACTTCAATATGGGTGCTGGAAGCAACATCCAGAGCACAGGTATAGTTTTACACATTGCGAGCATGCATCACATGGTCACATTAGTACATGCTTGTGTATATTGTCACCTTGTAGGCCTTCACAGAGCACCAACAAGGCGCGACATTGATAAAAGGTTCTATATTCCAAATGCTGAGTCGTCACAGGAAATTTGAGATCTCCGAAATCTGTGGTCTGTTCTTGGGGTGGTGGGGAAAGTATGCATACATGATTCTGGTCACGATAACTGCATTCGTGTATATGTTGGGGTATTCAACAGTTGCTGGTTCTTCATGGGCTGTAAATATTCCACTGAATTTTGACGCCCTCGAGCAATGCAACAATACCAACTTCTACAAACAAGTTCTCCCGGGTGTAATTCCGTGCAGAAATGCATACTGGTTTAGCCTGTTCCTTCTTGCTTGCATCGTAGTCCCTCTCTCAATGATCAGCCTTAAAGAACAGGCTATCGTACAGATAGCAATGAGCATTCTACGATTCACCGCTCTCGGAATGATTTTCACTTTCTCAGTTGTGAATCAAACTTCCAGCGGCACCATCTGTGGATGTGACAGACCTTGGCACACTAACACAAGCGATTTGGACCAGTGTGACGTTAATTCTACAATCACACATGCTTTATTTCATTTTAATTTCGAAGCATGGACAGTGGCTTTACCAGTCATGGTTTCAGCAACCACTCTTCAGATTGCTATTCCAATATTGACGTTTCCAGTGCGACAGAAGAAATATCTCAGACGACTTGTGGTGACAACATACATCGTATTTTTCTCATTATTTTCGTTGCTGGGAATACTAGTCCCAATATGGTGGAGAGATTGCATCAACGAGACCTGTACTCTCAATTGGGTAAGTAATATCGAAGACACGGTAGTGCTGTACATGAATGCAGAATAATTATGTTAAAATTTGTTGTTTTTTTTCTTTAGGACCCTTTGACTCATTCTAGCTTTAGCATGCCCTTAAGAGCATTCTCGTATTTCATCATCATATTTCCAAGCGTGGATATCCTCACCGCTTACCCAATATCATGTTTACTCATGGTCAACAATATATATTTGGTGTTCGGCAAAGACTCGGCCGAAGCCAGCAAGAAGTGGAGTTCTTTCATTGTCCTACTAGTGATGAAGTTCTTTGGATCACTGATTCCCATACTGGTTGCAATGGCCGTGTCTAATCTCGTAACTGTGCTGAAATACAGCGGTTTCGTGTCATTTTTCCACTCTTTCATTGTTCCGATAATAATACAATTCAGTTCACAGATGGTTTGCTACAGGACATTCAAGAAGGCGCTGGAAACTCAGAGCTACACACTTCAAGAGTCGTCGAGCAATGGCGCCGCTGCGAGGAGCGAAGAAAAGTCACAATTGATAGAAACAGAACACTCGGTGAAGCCATCTGACCTCTACATGACCCCGTACTCGACCATCTTCAGCCATTGGCCGATGGGAATAGTGATTGGAGGTGCGGCTATTTTTCTACTAGCACTGACTATTAACAGTTTTTTCAATACAAACAATTACTAAAAAATAATGTGGAAGTTTATAAAGATTTCATTTTTTCTATTAATTTTATTTTTAGTGAAAAACATACAAATAACACGCATATAATTATGGTTATAAACCATGACCAAATACGGTTATAAACCATGACCAAATATGGTTATAAACCATGACCAAATATGGTTATAAACCATGACCAAATATTATGGTTATAAACCATGACCAAATATTATGGTTATAAACCATGACCAAGTATGGTTATAAACCATGACCAAACCTAACACAAGTTAGAAGGCTTAGTAAAGGTACGAAACCTCGTACCTAGGCGCTAGTTGTAAGGAAAGAAGAAATAAGCTTGTTTTTCTCCCTTTCGCTCTACCCCTTCTAGTGTCTGGGTATGCTTATAATATGTGTCACAAAGAGAATATTTTTTAACGAAAAATTCAGTTACATGAAGGTGCATGTCTGTGATGGTGGGTGGTAGTATCAGTACTGGTAGTTCATGTGAGTTCTGATGTCATCGAGTGCCTCGTTCAACTCCAGATCATCGAATCTTCCCTGCAAGCTGTGGAAACAAGTATAGGATCAAGAGGCTAGCGTCATAATGTGGGCTCGAGGAAGAACTCCATAAACAGTGAACAGGATGCTTAGATATCAACAAAAGACAGTAGTAGCTAGTAGTTTGGGTTTGTCATTTAACCATAGGGGAACATTTAGAGGTCTTTTGTTGTCATAGGGCAAAAATTAGAGGTTCTTGGTAATGGTTTTATTGGCTATGACTATATAGCTGGTAAACATATAAACGCTACCACGCAATTTTACTTCACATAGAAACTTATTCTCATTTAGTCGTTATCAGAACACATGGAAACAGGCTACCAACGATTATCGCCAGCAAATGTCTGTTTGTCCACAAGTGTGTGGTACTGTACTCGTATGACTGGATTTATAGACTTGCCTTGGTAATAGGGCCTTAGCTTCGTCAGCATCAGAAGGTGCTAGGTTGGCGAGGCACGCCACCTCAAACTTGTGTAGTTTGTGTTTCTGGAGAGTACTGCATGGTGAAAGAAATGATGAAATATCGGAGTTTTGTCTGACACCTACCCTCTGACTGCTGAGATGGTTTCGCGGCTGTTGTACTTACTGAACGTCTGGCAATAGTCCAGCGTCTTTGTAAATACTTCAGACAGCTCCTGGTCGTCGTCCTGGCTCTCGTGCTGAGCTTTACGATGCTCCAGCAACATCTTTACCTCTGAAATCAGCAGAGCGTCGGCATTTTCAAACTCTGCATAAAGTACAAAGAAAAGCACGTGTTTATAGTGTCAAATTAAGCGTACCTTTTCCAAATCGGAGTTCAGTTGCGTCCTCTTCCAAAGGAGCAGGTTCTTCTCCTTTTGCCGCCATGTTATTTTACACCACGCCCATTTTTTAGCATTGACTACGTAACGTAACGCGATTGCGATCGTGCATTGTGCAAAGCCTCCGGGAACCGAAGTATAGTCTCTCAACTGGATTTTGGTGCAGCTACAGGTCCAAGCGAACCGAACATGAAGTATATCGGTAGCTTGTGCGAGTCTCTCGCGAACTGCCTGAAATTTGGTCCAATGAAAAAGAGCGAAGAAGCCGGAGCGTCACCGCAGTCACTCAACATCGTGGTCGGCTTCTTCTTTCTCATCAACTATGAGCTGGGCACGGGATTTCTGGGCATACCTTTCGCCTTCTTTCACGCGGGGGTGTTGACAGCAGGCGTGACTTTAATCGTGGCAACTTTTATCTCCTGGAACACGGCGATATGGGTGCTGGAAGTGATGGCGAGAGCTCAGGTATGCAGTGACACCTGACATTGTATGCTGTCACCACTTCATGTTGCTTATTGTCTCTCTCACAGGCGATAGTAACGTACAGAGATAACCCGGACGAAATGCCGAAATTTGAAGTTCTGATAACACGCAAGTTTGAATTCAGTGAACTGTGTGCATTGTTTTTGGGTCGCTGGTCAAAATATGCATTTCTTCTCTTCATCAGTGCTTTCACTTTTACTGCCTGTCTGGCATATGCGACGGTTGCTGGAACTGCCTGGTCGGTAAATTTGCCGCTTGATTTTGGAGATGTCCACCAGTGCAATGATACCGATTTTCATTTCACTGTCCTCCCGACTGATCTCCGATGTCGGAATGCGTACTGGTTCTGTCTGTTCTTGTTTGGCTGCATCGTGGTGCCTCTCTCCTTAGTACAGCTAAGAGAACAGATGATTGTACAGTTATTGTGGAGTTTTCTCAGATTTGTTGCCATCGGGACCATACTGCTCTTCTCCTTTGTCAACTTGATCGCAGTGAGGGATATCTGTGAGTGTGACAACCCATGGGGCTACTCGCAGCTGGAGAACACAACCGAAGATTTGAGCTTTGAAGAAGTCTGTTCCTTGAACCAAACTACCTTTGCTGACATCACTACCACATTCAATCCGAGAGCTTGGTTTGTTTCAGTGCCTGTAATTGTGACCGCGTTGAATTTTCACCAAGGCATACCAGCTTTGACGCATCCGGTCAAGAACAAGAAGCGCCTAGGAACGTTACTGCATACCTTGATGTTTGTGATTTCAACGGCATACATGCTGCTCGGCGTGATTCTCTCGCTGTGGTGGAAGCGGTGCATTGATGAAGTTTGCACACTCAATTGGGTAAGCAATGCTAATTCCATTAAATACATCAATTCTTTTTTAGCAATTCTTATTCTCTAATAATGTATAATAATCTCTTGTGTTCCTCTCTAGGACCCTTTGACTGACCCCAGGTTTGCTATGCCGCTCAGACTCGTCTCGTACTTCATCATGATCTTTCCGAGCGTAGACGTGGTATCCATTTATCCTCTCGTTGTTTTGACTATGGTCAACAACTTGTACATTGTAGTATTTGGCAAGGACTCTGCGGAGGCGAGCAAGACATGGAAAACGTTCTTTATTCTTCTAGTCATGAAGTTCATAGCTGCTTTGTGCCCTATAGTCGTGGCACTGGCTGTGTCTAATCTCGTCAAAGTGCTCACATTCACTGGCTTGGCGGGGATATTTTTAGCGTTCTTCTTTCCAACTCTACTTCAGATCAGCTCTGAATGGGTGTGCAGGAAGAAATTTGGGCACTTTTTAAGACAAAGCAACGGTAATTCATCGGTCCATGAGCTACAAGAGACTTCATCACACGCCAGCAGAGATACTCCTGACCACGAAGACAACCCTCTCATTCCTTACCAGAAGATGGAGTCCTCTTCCATCTACATGACACCGTATTCAAATTTCTTCAGCCACTGGCCGGTTGTGATGGCCATTGGAATCGTGGAACTGGCTATTTTGGTACTAGCTATGCTGGGTATCTTTCTACCCATCTCCATATTCAGTCATGATGTATCATCCTAGCCATAACAGCTGGCAATGAACTGTAAGTAACTATTGGGAACTAATGTAACTTCCTTAGAGAATGTCAATAGTGTTATGATGGTTCACTGTTAAGATATTTTGCCAAGAATATTTTTTGATGAATGAAGTTGCACATGCATGTGATTGTGTGTTAACTATTATTAACCAGTTGCACATGCATGTGATCTCATTAGCAGCAAGCTGGGAGCACTGTGGTTTGACCTCCAATCACTTATCTACCAAAAATGCATACCTTGGTAGATAAATAGTTGTTCGTCCACGAACTTGATAACAAATAATTTTCTACCGTGCTGTGTGACCAATGGTTACCCGACAGCCAAAATCCTGCACTAATCTCACAGTGTTATACTCAAGTTGACATTAAAATAATTTTACAACCATAGCTTGTTCTAATGGCTAACATCAGATGCATTGCACACCACACTTGCTTCTAAATTAAGTGATTCTTTCTTCTGTGTAGTCACTTTGAGTCGAATGACCTTTGACCCTTTTTCCTCTGTGACATAATAGTGCACCTCGGCTTCTGCCGGCAGGAAAAGCGGCCGCTTGAAGTTGACCACTATTTCCAGAGGATAACAAGTAGAAAACTGACAGTCTTGATCTGTAAAGAGAGAGAGAGTGTTTGAGATAGTACTGTATACCAGATAAAGGCATTGCATGTATAGGGAAGCAAAGAAAACACTATGAACGTACTCAACATTAGAACATAGAATAACTATGACAATCTCCACAAACACACTTAAGTAGACACAGTCTTCGTCTTTGTTGCACAACCAACACAGCAAGTTCCCAGTATGTGAATACTTGTAAACATGGTTCCTGCTGCATGCATTATTAGCCATTGGTGTCTGCCAAATGTTGACATGGTGTCCTACAGTGGCGCACTAACTGTGCTGCAGGAATCGGAGGACAATGGTTTGAAACCTCAACAAACAGTGATTGACTCAGGGCTTCAAATTAGCTTCTTTTCAAATTAGCCAGTAGGGCTAGTGCAATCGAATTGAACTAGCCCAAAACAGTTTCTACCAGCCCAATAAAACAATAATTAAGCTAATTTTAAGAACTTGTTCCAGTCAATAAGTCTACAAGTATCTCTAGCCAGCTGGGCTACCAACCTGCACATTTTACTAGCCCAAGCTATATTTACTATCCTCTAATATGAAGCCCTGGTCATTGTACATGTGTTGTGAGAGTGAATGTTACACTGTTTATATAAGGACAGTGATTTCAGGCTTCTTGCAATGTTAACCCTTCACAAGCGATGAGCAACTACTGTTTGCCTGGCAAGTTTGATGTCACAGGAAGTGGGTTAGCTGACAGGCGAAATGGGGGTTGGGGTGGGACCATGACTAGGGACAAAGGCCCTGCCTAGCAGAGCAATGACGGGGAAACCTAGCACCATTGCACTAGCCCGTGCATTGTGCAAGTTGATTTTGTGTATAAACAGTGACCAAGCACTAATTTCTATGTGTAATAGTGAAGTGCACAGAAACAGAGGCTAGAATTGCTGTCCGCACTTGGAGGGTTAAAGAGCTTCATGCACTATTGTTTACACAATGGAGAAACATTGATCCTTTTTTACAGCACTGAAAATTCGGTGTGTGTGTGTGTGTGTGTGTGTGTGTGTGTGTGTGTGTGTGTGTGTGTGTGTACGCAAATGTAGGCAGCAGCAGTGGTCTCTCTGGTCTGATACAAGCTGATCAACTCAGCATGAGGGACATCAAGGAGCTACTACGTGTAAGTATAGGGGTATCATATACTTACCATTCAATATACAAGAGAGACTTCTTGACAGGGTCCACATGCCGTGAGCCATCGGTTTGTTGTAACCGATCATTTTAGCCGTGGCTTGGTTCAAATGATGTGGACTATAGTCACCACACACACCAGCAAACTGCCAACCAATATCAACCGGCACTTTGAAGGAAGACAGACCAGTATCTGTAGCACAAAGAAAATAAAGAATAATTTTAATTCATTTTCTAACAGGTTCAAAGTAGTAGTTAATGAAAGGTTTTATACAGTACCTCCCACCTCTACCTCTAGTGTCCCCCTAAAATCATTGTCAGAAAGTGAATTTTTGTCTTCAGTGTTTCTTTGGTGTTCAAATAAATAGTCTAGAAGCTATCAAAATCACTCACAGACCCGGAGGGCTTAAACTTTTTCGGAATGACTATCTAAAAAAGCCGATGCATGGAAGAAACAATCTATGTAGTGTATTATTTATAACAGCAAGCCTATTGTGTCAAACTACTAAAGAAAAACTGAACACGGCAACCACGGATAAAAACGTGAAACTCAATAACAAGATAATTATAATAATGGTCAAAGTTTAACTTGCACACATGCACATATTACAAATATTATTCCTCACATGGAGATTCATCCTCATTCTGAGGTAGCTGTCCCTGCCTTGGACCGCGTCTGGTACGCGACTGAGTTGCCTTATTACGTGACAAGATGGTCGTTACTCCCTCCCACACGAGAGTCTTTCCAGGAACCGAAGAAACGCTAGCAGTGACATCGATTTCAATTCCCTTCTCCACTACACGGACCTCAGAGACATGCGCTTCGAGTGTAAACTTTGGTGACTGGTCAAGTTGAAGAGAAGAGTATATGATCATTGTCTGCCGCAAGTGGATTAGACCGAGTGGGCTGACTGGGAAATCGGGGCTCGATATTATTTTGAGAAAAAGACCGAAAAAAGCACTTTCCATGTAGCAGTGTGGTTCACGAGACTTGTCAGTTTTTAGGTGATCGACAAAATCACAAAGCTGACAGTACTTGCTGTAGTTCTGCGAGTCAACCCTACATCAAAATAAAAACCATGAAGTGCACAGGTTTTGAATGTTAAAATTTTACCTAAATTCTTGCTGAATAGCTGAAAGACTATCTTTTAGTTCTTTAGGAACGGGTATTCGAGGATTTTCTTGGTTTTTAGTTCTCCATCCACTTGGTAAACTCCCTTGTGAGCGCCATATCACGTTATTCAGGAGACCACAGAGGGATTTCTTTATTGACACATCGTCAGGTCGTCTCCGTCTTGCACCCAGGAGCGACAGAACGACCAGGGGAGCTAACACGGCAAGCAAAACGACCAGCAACCAAGTTACCGCCATTTATTTTAAGACACGCCTTCGGAATGTGAAGGCGTGGTCGGGATCACGTGTTTTTGACCGGTAGCCACATGTAAAACAGTTATGGAAGAGAAAAAAACAGTGATCAACAGTTCAGAAGCGCCTTCTGGAGCAGCCGAGATGTCGTCCGTGGATATCAAGATAGTGGGAGAAAGCGGGGAGCTGTTGAAAAGCTTTGCAGGGAAGGTGAACGTTCTGCTTCAGCAGAATCTAGTCGGACAGAGCTGTGCCGTGTCTTTTCGTGACGGTGAGTGGTGTCCACGTGTTTCCGTGTGCTTAGTATAGCGACCCTGTTTAGTTCACAGATGTGCATTTGTGCTGTAGTTTGCCCCTACTCAATAAAATTTAATGTCATAAGTTTGTTTGGCTTGTAAATGAATTTATTTCTCGTTTCCTCTCTCTTTTTCCTTTGATTTGCGCTTATACTCATTTTAGCTGACTTTTGCTAGCCTATGTGTGTCACTGCACCCGACTATGCCTCTAATGGACCGAAGAAGACAATCTGAACAATTTACATATGTTTTGTCTTGTGTTGCTTTATTATTTTGTGTATCGTTCTTGTATGCATGCCGTGTTCTTTTTCCAGCTGCCGGGAAGGAAGTTCACACAGTAACCGTCAAAGAAGCTCGTCACATCTACCAGTCTGGGTCTTCTTGTGTGTTTCTCCGCGTCTCTCAAGGATCGACCGTGGTGCAGTTCAGCTCAAGGACAGGTGAGAATGCAATCTTCCTCAACCACATTACAATCATCAGAAAGCCCTTGATTATTGCTGTGTTATGGCTGTGCTCCTAATGCAGAGGAATTTCACTGTCTCTGCAAAGACCTGCATGTGTCCATGATTGGGTTACAATATTGTAGTACATTCCTGTGTTGGAATGTAGGTGTATCTGCTCCAAGTGCCTTGGGCCTCTGCACAAACCTCCAGATAAATCAGTGGTTTTTTTACACTTCGATAAAAATCACAATTCCCAGCCTGGGCACTTGAATCAAGAAGCCTTTGACCATTTCAAAGAGTACTACCTACTTCACCTATTGCCTAGTTTCCCAGCAGGCTTGGGTTCCACTCCTATAGACTCACTCAGATTTCTGTCTCCCTCAAAAGTGCTGCTTTCCACAAAGAGTGACTTATATAATAATAATTAACCTCTGGTTGCCTGCCAGCACCCTCCTCATTGTAAAAACTTCTTTCAGCTGGCTTCGCGTTCCATCGACTTTCTAAGTCATCATTGTCTTCTCTTCATTGTTCACCTCTCCAGACACTGAGCAGTTTGTGGAGTACCTCTATTCAATTCTCTCACCTTCGATCAAGTCCCTGAAGGGCAAGGAGTCCGTGTTCTCTTTGAGAACGGACAATGCTTCGGCGTCTCAATATTTTATGTTTTACAGTTATCTGTCGCAACAACAAAACATGTTACAAGTAAGATTTACTGCGCTAGGTGGGAGTTACTGGTTGTGCTATTTTCACAGGATTCCGTTCGGACGTCTACTTACCAGAGCGCTATGTTACAGAATATTGCTGATTTTAAAGACAAGGTTAGTCTCATCACTCTAGTCTTGTTGGGGTGCTCACAGACATGCTGCTAGTTCAGCCTATGCTTGTTGAATAACTTTAAACCAGGTAGTGAGAAAGCTTTGTTCATCGTGTGATAGTATTCATAATTATTTTTTTAATCGTGTGATAGTATTCATAATTATTTTTTTAATCGTGTGATAGTATTCATAATTATTTTTTTAATCGTGTGATAGTATTCATAATTATTTTGTTTATCGTGTGCTGTCTGGTGACTACTGTTATGTTTTGTCATTTTCTTCAGGTTGTTCTTGATGTTGGAGCTGGTTCTGGGATTTTATCGTTCTTTGCCGTACAAGCTGGTGCTCGTAAGGTGTATGCTGTTGAAGCCAGCACTATGGCAATACACTGCATGGATTTGGTCACCAGTAACAGACTGTCTGACAAGGTGACCGTTCTTCCCGGCAAGATCGAAGAGGTACAAAGCGTAGTTTTAGTCAAGATGTGATGTTGAAGTATTGTAGATCGATGTGCCGGAGAAAGTGGACGTGATTGTATCAGAACCAATGGGATACATGCTGTATAATGAACGGATGCTAGAGACTTATCTACACGCCAAGAAATGGCTAAAAACAGACGGTAAACTGCCTTTCTCTCTCTCCCTCCCTCCCTCTCTCTCACTCTCTCACTCACTCTCTCTCATCTATGTACGTTCTCTCACTCCATCTCTCACTCACTCACTCTCCCTTTCTCTCTCTCTCTCTCTCTCTCTCTCTCTCTCTCTCTCTCTCTCTCTCTCTCTCTCTCTCTTTCTCTCACTCTCTTTCTCTCACTCCCTCTCTTTCTCTCACTCCCTCTCTCACTCTCCCTCTCTCTCTCACTCACTCCTCTCTCTCATCTATTTACGTTCTCTCTCTCTTCTCTAGGTCTAATGTATCCTACTAAAGGCATGCTATATTGTGCTCCATTCTCTGATGAGCTACTATTCATAGAACAATACAACAAAGCTAACTTCTGGTACAGTCTATGACACCACACACTCGCTACCATAAGCTGCTGCAATCGTAGTCAAACTTGCAGAATTTACCACACACGGCAATGTCTTTCCAAATGTGCAATAGCTAATTAATAGCATTTTAGTATTATTTTTGCTATTGTGCATGTTCAGAGACTAATTGGCTGTGTGTGACTATTGACTAAATTGTACTGCAGTTTAAATGAATCTTGCAAAATGTATTGTGCACGAAATGCCCTTTGCACATGCGCAATAGCTAAAAATAATACTAAAAAGCCGCTAAAAAGTTACTTATCTAGGTATTGTGCATGTGCAAGGCCGTTGAGATGTTTGGAAAAATTTGCAAGATTCACTAAAATTGCAGTAGTAGCAGTTTTTAGTGACCACACTGCCTTGCTGTGTTTTTAGAGACACCCTTCTTGTTTCTGGAGTTTACTTAGCCTTTGTTTGACTGTTGTGTTTTTGGCATGAAATGCTATTGTTGGGAAGATTTGTTGTTGTAGCAGTCTGAAGTCTTGCTGACTTGCAGGTTGGTGGTCCTACATCCTTGGATAGATTCTAGTTATACTATGTCTAATTTCTATGTGGCAGGTTGTGTATCTTGTTTCTCTATATCTTTTAAAGTCCAGTACGTGATTTAAAGCCCTGGTTAACCCACGTAACACAGAATGAGAATACCTTTAGTGGTTAACCACTTGAGTTGAAGCGTTCCTCATTATGAATCTCAAATGTACAGTGGACCCTCTCTATAACGGACAAGTTTGGCAAGTGCTTTTTGTGGAGGTGTCCCTTACATGGGGTTCGATCTGTATTGTTATGTACATCAGCAAATTGTCCGTTTTATGGAGGTGTCTGATATTGAGAATGTCCGTTAAGGGAGGTTCCACTGTATTTGTATGAGTTCAAAGGCATCGCCAGTGCTCTAAATGACATAGGGTACACTTGTCGTTTCATGGGCACTCCCCACGGGGGTAGTTTAGGATAGGTCACACCTTTAACTAGCTCTTGTTTTGATAACTTGGTTGTCATCCCTCTCACTATAGGACTCAGCCTCATTTTTATGGTATCAATCTCGCCTCATTGAACAAAAAAGCAGTTGAAGAATACTTCAGACAACCCATTGTGGTCAGTTTACTTAATACTCATTTTGACCTCCAACTGTGACCTTTATGCTCTAGGACACATTCGATGTTCGTATACTAATGGCTAAACCTGTTGGTCACACAACAGATTTTAGGACTGCTTCTGAAACTGACCTTCATCAGTGAGTGTGGTACTCTCGTATAGCATAGAAATTTATTGATTTGGGATTTCACCACAGTATAAAGATTCCAGTTAATTTTCAAGCGTGGAGCAGTGGTACTATCCACGGACTAGCGTTCTGGTTTGACGTTGCTTTTCTCGGCACACAGTGAGTTCAACGATAACCACTCACATATCACACTATACCTAACTACCTCTCCCTCCCTCTCTCCCTCCCTCCTCCTTCCTCACTCTCTTCCTCCCTCTCAGGAGATCGGTATGGTTATCGACTGCCCCCTTTCAGCCACTCACTCATTGGTACCAGGTCAGTCTTTTATCTTAAGCAATGGCTGCTGAGTAGCCTCTGTCCTTCTCTAGGTGAGGTGCTTACTGCAAGAACCACTGTTTGTTCACATCGGGCAAGAAGTATCTGGATACGTAGATCTTAAAGCTAATGAAAGGTTTGATAAAAGATAGCATAAAAGATAGCTATGGTATTCAACTTAGCAACAATGTTGCTTTCGTCCAACTACTTGCACCGCATGTCATACAAATTTGAGTAGTTGTGTTGCACGAGTATGTTTTGTGCTGCGTGCGAATTTTTGCAAAAGGTCAAAATTGCGTAGTGTATCACTGCCGAGCAAGTTTTTGGTTTTTGTTTGTTGTTGACAAATTCTAGACTAGCGCCGTATAGTGTGACAAGCTTTTAATTTTCTATCTGATTTTTCTCTCGGTGTGTGTGTAGGCAGAGTTACGATGTAGAAGTATACCTGGTTCTTGGTGGTTCTGGGAAGGTCAGTAGAGCCATGTGTGATCTCAAGAATCCGTACTTCCGCTACACCATGGTACCTCCACAACCCCCTCCTGGTACGAGAAGAACACTTGTGTAATTTTTGTCAAATTTGATATTATTTATTAAGCAATAAAGTAATTTTTTGTCAAAATTATAAAGATTTCTGATACAATTTTGACAATTGTTTGTCAAAATTGACTGTTTCAACCTCTAATAATGTCCAGATTAGAGGGGCTCCACTGTAGCTTTATGTATTATTTTTATGTATTTTTTCTATCCAGGTACTACTAATTCTAATCCCACGGAGCAATACTGGTCTCAAGGCTCTTCTACAAACCAGGCCCCATCCTCTAATCCACAGCAACAGCAGCAGCATCCTGCTCTAATGCTGAATACCCACAATGCCTCCTATAACTTGCCCCAGATGATTGTCAATGGCACTAACCTTATCCCCAATCCCTCTCCCCCTCATGGAGCGGCGGCCACTAACCAGCAACACCAAGCTATACCCATACAGTTACACAGCTCTGTACCAGCCGCTGCACAAACCGCCATTCACACATCTCCTGTTCCTAACCGCACTGCTGTCATGACTCATGGTAGCGGACATCATTTCTTTCACCCACAACCACAAGTGACGTACACTACTCCCATCATATACTAGCCACTATAGCCCTGGTCCAGTTGAGTTCTGGGTGATATAAGTACTCTTTGACCATGAAATCAAATCTCAATCCATTTTCTTTCTATTGTTGTGTTATTTTGCACACTTTGTTTTGGTCTTGTACAAGGACATGCATGCACGATAATATGGTTATCAACGCACTACGAGTTCCAAGAGGTCGAGGTAGAGTGCAAATTCAGCACTGACACCATAGATGGCATGGCATCCAAATTAGCCCTGCCCCTTTGACTTGCGGTGTCATTGCATGGTGTGTGGCGCTTTCCAATTCTCTTTCACGGATCGTCATATCCTAGGTAAGTTATGTACCGCGAATGTATTGTAGCTATGGTTCATCCTGTATGCAGATGAGCTGCTATACGCGTTCGTTTCATAATGGCGAGCACAGTACTGGTGAGAAACACACATGACTCAAAACCTGCCTTTTATTGTAGTTTTTTTTTTGTAGACTTGTAAGTTGAGATCCATGGTTACAAACCTCTGGTGCTGATGTCATTTTTGTTCAATAGTTCAACAGAAATACAACCAAGCACTAGTGAGAGGGAGGGCACGATGCTCACATGGTCGTGTCATGTTCCTGGGTGCAGCAGGTGATGGGAAAACTAGTTTATTACACGGCCTCATGAATCATGCAGCGTCTACCACGCAAAGTCAAACCAACCATACTAGCAGAAACTTATTCGTTCACGAGCACTAATGCCGGGAATTGGAATGATGTGACCGAAGATGATGAAATTGCTGAAGAAGTTCACGCAGTCATGAATTCCACCATGATGGATTATTTCACCAAGCCACCCAGTGATGTCTCATCATTGCATTCAGAAGTGCACCAGCATAAGAAGAAAGTCATTCTCCAAGGTTCCGAGCAATCTTCATATACAGCTGATCAACAGATGTTCTTACACCTCTGGGACTGTGGTGGTGATCCTGCGTTCCTTGATATATTGCCAGTTTATGTAGGCCCCAGGACAATTTTTGTGCTCGTTTTCAATGCTTCTGAAACCATTGATGTTGGTCTGCTGCCACGGTCAAAATTTACCACAGTGACCACACAATCTGTACTTCATAAGTGGATGGCTTTGATTTATGCTCGTTATAGAGATAGTACGCTACCAAATAGCCCTCGAGTAGTCCTTGTCGGTACTCATGCTGATCAGATTGCTCCTGATAGACCTCATGAGGAACAGAAGAGGCTAGCATCAAGAGCTCTTGATGAGTTACTTGCATCTATCAAAACAAAGGAGTGTGCTGATATGGTGCTTGGTGGTGTAGTGGTAGACAATACCACTGCAGGAATGGGTCTACTAGCAGACCCTGGATTCAAGAAAATTCGACAGATTGTCTATAGCTTTGTCCATGATAAGCTTACGATTAATGCACCAGTTAGTTGGATCCACTTCCGCAAGGTTTTACAGGTTGCAAAGAAACAAAAGCCTCTAATGCAACTAGAGGAAGTTTACAGCATTGCAGCAGAATGCTGTATTCCGAAAAATGAAGTTTCCAGTGCTCTTAAATTATTTTGTGAACTTGGAGACTTTTTGTTCTATCCTGGTATTGAAAGCCTCAAGTCAGTGGTATTTCTTGAGCCTCAGTGGTTGGTTGATCAGTTAGGAAAGCTGTTTCTCAATGATTGGAATAAACTGGCTAAGGATGAGGACTTGCAGAATACTGTCACCCAATATGGCATCCTTGTTGAGCCTTTCTATAACACAGTACCAGAGCATGTTCGTGAGCATAATCTTACTCCTTCTGTGCTGATGGAGATGTTAGAGCACTTCCTCCTGGCAGTTCCCATTGCTAATACTGGTCTCTCTACCAGTAGTAGCAAAGGGGAAGAATATTTTGTCCCTCATATGATTAAACGTCACTACAATAGGCTTAAGACTTACCTCTTTTCATCTGGTATTATTGGTAAGACACACGATTCTTCACTCAAAAAAGCTACTCCCGTTCGTCTACTCTTTTCTTCTGGGTATGTTCCTCTTGGGTACTTTATTCGACTAGCCATTTCTCTTGCCTCTAAGCAAGGAGTAATGGTTCTTTTCCATCCTATCTATTGCGACCAGATCACCATGGACATTGGTGTGGACAGGCTGATCATCACAGAGTTTACAGAAACAATAGGGCTGGAGTACTCACGTATAGCCGCCATCAGTGAGCCTTTTAGAGAGTCCTGCAGAAGATTGCTGTTGCTACTTAACAGCTGTTTTACTGAAATTCATCAGCGCCTGCCAGGAACAAAACCACAGCTAGCACTCTCTTGCTCAAGATGTGCTCGTCATGACACTCCAGCAAAGTTTTGTCCCTTTACTATTGAACATAGCATTGGCCAGCACCTCCATTGCCAGATGAATCACATATCATTGCCAACTCATGCTCAGCAGTATTGGCTACACTACGAGATGAATGCAATTGAGTGTGACCAAGCCCAGTTTGAGGTATGATTTTGTGATGGAATGTTTACTCCATGCAAATAAAATCATTAGCCTAAAGGCGTACATAACATTGCGGGGTGCCTGGAATAGAACAGTTATTTATACAATAATTTTGTGTACAACAGAGTTGCCATGACAAACGGTGCTATTTTGCTGCATGCAGATGCATTTAGGGTTGGTTGTGTCTTGCATTAATAATTGCCATATAAATTCCTTCATGCCACAATGATTATCTATTGTTTATTAATTATTTTAGGAGAAGATGGGTCTCAAAAAGTCAGTTCCGCTTCAGGCTTCTCTTGATTTAGCTGAACGGCTAGAAGTCAATCCTGTGGCTGCTATTATTCATCAGCATCACAGGATTGGTGGAGATGATACTGTATTGTCTGAAGCCCTTCATGATATGAAACTGTAAGTGAATTTATCAGTTATGTGTATTTATAGCTGATGCTTTTGCAGTGTTGAACATTCTTCAACTACTAATGAGGTAATAATAATTATGATTGTAATGTCGTTATAATTATTTTGTTTCTTAGAATGTTGTTGAAGAAGAAACCAGCATGGTACGAAGTAAAACCGGAGCAGGTAAAGTTATAAGCGGTGTTAAAGCTCATGCGGCCCGGCCTATTGAGCTCAAGAAGATCACTAAACCGGCCGTTTTCCGATGTGCTGGCCGCACAGATCTTTCTGTGGACCAACAGAGTTTTCGAGCAGCATCTTCATATTTTGGTATGGTAATCTATAATCAAAACAATGATAGCAACTCAAACACAATAATTTTTGGATAATTTGACTACTGTGTATACAATACATTTCTAAATAATTTTGATCAGTAGTCAGTGAGTAACTGTCAGAAAAATGAGAAAAAACTCACAATACTATCTATTTAGATGCAAGCGATAGGAAATTAAAGAAAGAATTGGAGCTAACCAAAAAAGAATTGGATCTGAAGGAGAAAGAGCTAACATTGTGCAATGTAAGAATGGAGATGAGCAGGAAAATGTGTCATGCTAGGGATAAGTTGATCTCAAAATTATTAGAAGACTACACAATGCTACAAGGTCAGGGACTCATGTGATTATTGATACTGATTAATTTGTGTATAGATTCATTCAATGAGCGACAGTCATCAGCAGGAGTTGTCAGCAAAGCAATACAAGCAAATTATCTTCCGGTGGCACCAGGTGAGTTACACTTGGCAGCCAGATTTTTTATTTTGTATACACATAAGATTACCTGCGTGGAGCAGATGTGTACGGTGAGACTGTACTGGAGGTTGTGGGAGACCAACCACAAAAGCTAGAGTGGCCTGGCTATGGGTTCTATATTGAGGTACCTGAAGGAGCCCTTCCTCCTGGAGTGACTGCCAGTGTGGGTGTGAAGGTCATACTAGGAGGCCAGTTCCATTTCCCTGAGGGCAGTCAGCTGATCAGCGCCCTCTACTGGATCTCATCTAGTGAGGTGTTCATAAAGGAAGTGGCAGTCAATATACAGCATTGCGCAATCATCAAGAATGAGGAACAATGTTCCACATTTAGGTTCATTATTGCCAAGTGCTCACAGGAGGTCCTTCCTTACAGATTCAAAGAGCGAAGTGGAGTGTTCAACCCTCACACTCAGTATGGTACCATCAAGCTAAAGCAGTTCTCTATAGTCGGGGAAACAGCACCAAATGATACTGAGACACTCAGTACTGGACTCATGTACTATAAAGAACAGACAGTCAATCCTAGTTTGATTGTTGACTTTCACTTTGTAGTTGTAATGGATCTTGAGCCATATTTACAGGTACAATGCTGCTTATCAACATGCGTTGCATTGTTGCATATCATTTTAGGGAGTACAATTGAAGTACCAAGAGTGGAGTGAGGATAACCACAGTCTTGAAATTTGTTTTAGTGACACTGCTATACTGCTTAAACAAGAAAAACAGCAAGTAGATTCATGGGATATAATCCCTCTCGATTCTCCTTCAAAGGTAATTAAAGTACTGGTGTCAGCGTAATGGACGAATGTCACGAGCATAGCCTGTAGTAATGTATTTCTGTACCGAGCTAAAGTTTGAATGTGTGCATGGTAACCTTCCTATGTCTTATACTATAATTTACCTATTGCAGATCACAAAAGCTTCAGTCAGTAAATTCCAGCCTGGTAGAAGGATTCCACATTGTGCATTTGAGTTGCAGTTGCTTCCAGGAAAGCCTTATCAACGTCTACTCCACAAGGTGGAGCTTACTGGAGTATCATCTTCTAATAGTTTCCATATACGATATAATCCTCAACCAAAGGGTTAGCACAGTAAAGATTTTTACCAATGAAATATTTTTACATGCACAGAGAATAAAGTGACAAGCAAAATAACTACTCCTCCTGGATCACCACTGAGTAGGGTAGCAGGTGAGCAATCCACCATCTTCAGCAGTAGCTACATTCCTAGTACCCATGCTGGTACCCATGCACCAAATCATGTGGGTGGCTCTTGTACTAATGTACTGCTTTTTATTGCTAGATTCACCAGTGCAATCTTCTCCTAAACCAGTACTCAGTGATCCTCCTGTGCACAGTGATCTACTAAACAAAGTTGGTGTCAAAATAAAGCACAAATGGAGGGAGATTGGGCTACAGCTGCAAGTTTCAAATGCTGATATTTTAGCCATCTCAATGAGCAGTCAAATTCCTCTTCTTTGCTTTTCAGAAGTACTCGAGAAGTGGAGGACGAAGGGATCTCCTCCGTATACATGGATTACTATGATTGCTGCTCTTAGAGCTCCTGTAGTAGATGAAATAGCACTAGCAAATGATATAGACAATTTACATACTTCTACTTAGACACACAAACTGTATAGTTTAGAATTCATTGATCTATAATTATGCAATGAGTATAAAATGTTTTTTTCAGCTTGCATAAATAATTGTGCAGTAACATGAGATCATATGTGCATGCATGATGGTGTGACATAAAATTAGCCACCTAAGTCCAAGTCTAGCTAGTAGCAATATTTGTGAGAAACCTACAGTACCCAGTAGAAGATGCATGCATAGGCTTCGTCAATGTTTCGAGAGATGTCATGACCTTTAACCAGTGGACTTGCCGAAATCGAGCGTTAATTGAGGTGCAATCAGATTATTTTAGACGACGTTGTCTAAATATAAAGTCTAACAGATTAGCTCCGCCCCTCTTTTTGGCGACTTTCCAGGTCTCTTTTCCGATCGAGCACAGCCTGAGTAAGTTGCAGTTGTGTAAATATTATATTTATGGTTATTCTACTATGCAGGTGAGTTGATGAGCAGACGCGCTTCACAATGGCGAGCACGCGAGTACTGGTGAGAAACACACATGACTGTCACAAAACTCAGTCTTTTAGCTAATTTTTTTCCGCCGTATAGACTTGTAAGTTGAGAACCATGGTTACAAACCTCTCGATATGATGTCTTGTTTGATTAATAGTTCAACAGAAATACAACCAAGCACTGATGAGAGGGAGGGCACGATGCTCACATGGTCATGTCATGTTCCTGGGGGCAGCAGGTGTTGGGAAAACTAGCCTATTACACGGCCTCATGAATCAGCGTCTCCCTGACAAGATTGAGTCTACCATGCTAGCTAAAATAACATCTGTCAAATGTTCCAGCACTGACTTTCAATGGACAGAGGTGACTGAGGATGATCAAATTACTGAAGAAGTTCAAGCAGTTATGAATTCTACCATGATGGATTCTCTCCCTAAGCCTCATTTGAAGGAGTCATCATTGTATTCGGAGATTGTGCAGCACAAGAAGAAGATCGTGCATCAAGGTTCCAAGCAATCGTTGTCTACCGCTGATCAGCAGGTGTTTCTACATATCTGGGACTGTAGTGGCCATCCTGTGTCTCTGGATGTTCTACCTGTTTTTATGACTTCTCAGACATTGCTTCTCCTTTCGTTCAATGCTTCTGAACGTGATACTGCTGGCCAGCAATGGTTTCCATCAATATTCACTACTTTGACCTCTCACTTTCGGGTACATGAGTGGATGGCAATGATTCATGCTCGTTTTGGAGGTGATCAACAAGAAATGCTACCAAATTGTCCTCGAGTAGTCCTTGTCGGTACTCATGCTGATTACATTGCTCCTGATAAACCTCACGAAGAGCAGAAAAAATTAGTATCAGAAGTTCTCGATGAGTTACTTGCATCTATCAAAACAAAGGAGTATGCTGATATGGTGCTTGGTGGTGTAGTGGTAGACAATACCACTGCAGGAATGGGTCCTCAAGAAGACCCTGGATTCAAGAAACTTCGAGAAATTGTCTATAGCTTTGTACATGATAAGCTTACAATTGAAACACCAATCAGTTGGATCCACTTCCGTAATGTTTTACAACTCTGTGTTATGAAGCAAAATGTGTCAGTGATGCAGCTAGGTGAAGTGTATAGCATTGCTAAAGAATGCCATGTCATTGTAGAAAACGTTCCCAGTGCTCTCCAATCTTATCACAATTTTAGAGTTTTCTTGTTCTATCCTGATATTGAAGGCCTCAAGTCAGTACTATTTCTCAAGCCTCAATGGCTGATTGATCAGGCAGGAGATTGGATAGGCCATGCTAAGGACAATGACTTGTGGGACACTGTTGAACGATATGGTGTTCTTGTTGAGCCTCTCTACAAGTCAGTTCTAAGCCATGTTCGTGAACACAATCTTACTCCTTCTTTATTGATTGGAATGTTAGAGCACTTCCTCCTGGCTACTCCCATTGCCAATACTGGTCTCTTTACCAGAAGTGGCAAAGTAAAGGAATATTTTATTCCTCATATGCTTCAAGTCTATCAAATTTTTTCTACATCTTATAAGTTTTCCTTTGTCAAAAAGGCAAGTTCTATTTATCTTATCTTTTATTCTGGATGCGTTCCGCCTGGCTACTTTGTTCGACTAGTCACTTCTCTTGCCTCTAAGCAAGAAGTGATGGTTCTCTTCCATCCTATCTATCGTGACCAGATCACCATGGAGATTGGTGTGGACAGGCTGACCATCACTGAACACACAGAGACGATAGAGCTACAGTACTCACGTCAAGCCGCTAATCGCGATGAATCTTTCAGAGAGTCCTGCAGAAAATTACTAAGGCTACTTATTAATGAGTGTTTCTCTGAAGTTCAGAAGTGGCTACCAGGAGCTAGACCATGGCTAGCATTCCCTTGCTTAGTATGTGCTCGTGTAGCACAACCACTTATTTTTTCTCAAGATAAATTCTGCAATTTTAAATTTAGTCTGAGTTCTGGTCAGCACCTCCATTGCCAGATGGGTCACAAGTTTCAGCCCACTCACGCTCAGCAATATTGGTTAAATTATGAGATGAATACAATTGAATGTGATCAAGCCCAGTTTGAGGTACATCACAATATTTTTATTATAAAATTATAGTGCTATTGTTATTTTAGAGACGTTTGGGTCTCAAAGAGACTATCCCGCCTCAAGCTTCTCTTGATTTAGCTGAACGGCTAGAAGTCAATCCTGTGACGGCTGTCATTCATCAGCATCACAGGATTGGTGGAAATATTGCTGAGTTGTCTGAAGCCCTCTCTAGCGTGGAACTGTAAGTCTCACTAAATATAAGTAGTCCACAAAAATAGAATGTATACTACTTTGCTTAGTACAAGCTTGAGACGTAGCTAACTTGACTTTGTGCGAGACATTATACGTATGGCAGAAAGCATTGGAGGGTCAAATTTTGACGAATTTGTGTTTTGATTTTGTTGCTCGGTGCATAATCTAAAAGCAGATTAATTTGGGTGGAGCTAATTTTAGGTGACAATAGTTCAAAATTTCTCCCGGCAAAAATTACCTGATAATTTTATATGAAAGTTGATGGATATACATACATAGTATGAAAGTTGTATAGTATGAAAGTACATACATAGTATGAAAGTTGATGGATTGATTTTTCTACAGAGGCTATCGAATTGTGCACGACAAGGATATCGAGGTGTGCACAAGCTAGTGTATCTCTTGTATAAATAAATTGTATGTTTCACTTCCAGAGCAGCGCATATGCTGCAAGTGCTAATATGGGTATTCATCGGCAATGGTTTGGTCCACATGGTGCTGAAGATGAGCATGTTTTACACTCATAATATAATGAACCAAGTGACCCTATTGATACTCTTTGGTCTAGACTTGACCGTCAAAGCGGTATAGCATTCCCTGCACATGGTGCCAGCTTGTACAGCGAGCGCAGCACTCTACATTTTAGACGACATCGATTTCGATCTGAAGCTTCAACCGGTATGATATAGCACACGTGCATGTTGTTAATACTTCATTGTAACAGTGTAACAAATTACTCTTGTCCATAGCTTATTTTGTTGATAACTACCCTACTGAAGGGCCGTCAAGTGAATTGGAAATCACTCAGAAACAATTGGAACAGAGCAAGAGAGAATTAGAACAGAGCAATAGAGAATTAGAACAGAGCAAGAGAGAATTAGAACAGAGCAATAGAGAATTGGAAGAGAGCAAGAGAAAATTGCAAATAAGTGAGGGACAATTGAAAGTTAGCAAGAAAGAATCAAAAGCAGTCAAGAATGAGTTGGAGACAAGCCAAAAAATGCGTCACGCTAGAGATACATTGATCTCAAAATTACTGAAAGATTATGAAATGTTGCGAGAAAAACTTAAAGGTTAGTAAAAATTGCTTACAAAATGAAAGATATGATTGCAATTTGCATTTGTTAGATGATACACATGATCACCAAAAGCTAGTCAATCAAGCAGTTCAAGTGAACTATCTGTCAGTAGCATCAGGTTAGTCACATAACTATCGGCAGTGTTGTGTATCTGTATGTTGACAACATTGGTAGATCACCTGCGTGGAGCAGATGTGTACGGTGAGACTGTACTGGAGGTTGTGGGAGACCAACCACAAAAGCTAGAGTGGCCTGGCTATGGGTTCTATATTGAGGTACCTGAAGGAGCCCTTCCTCCTGGAGTGACTGCCAGTGTGGGTGTGAAGGTCATACTAGGAGGCCAGTTTCATTTCCCTGAGGGCAGTCAGCTGATCAGTGCCCTTTACTGGATCTCATCTAGTGAGGTGTTCTTAAAGGAAGTGGCAGTCAATATACAGCATTGCGCAATCATCAAGAATGAGGAACAATGCTCCACATTTAGGTTCATTATTGCCAAGTGCTCACAGGAGGTCCTTCCTTACAGATTCAAAGAGCGAAGTGGAGTGTTCAACCCTCACACTCAGTATGGTACCATCAAGCTAAAGCAGTTCTCTATAGTTGGGGAAACAGCACCAGATGATACTGAGACGCTCAGCACTGGCCTTATGTTTTACAAAGAACAGGAGCCAGAGCCTGAATTGATTGCTGAATTTCATTTTGTTGTTGTAAAGGATCTTGAGCCATGTTTACAGGTATGGAAAATAATATTATATTGATGTTGATTGCATTATATCTAGAGAGTGGACTATGAATATGCGTGTAAGGGAGGGTGGAGTAAGGATGACCCTTTAGCAGTCCACTTCAATGCTAGCAGTATACAGCTTGATCAGAAAGAACAAGAGAAGGACCCATGGAAGATAGTCCCACTGACATCTCCCCCTGAGGTAAGCACTATTGAAACTTCTCAGTTGGTTACTCATTTTTCACTACAGATCACCAAAGCTGCAGTCAGTAACTTCCAGCCTGGTAAAACGATTCCACACTGTTCATATGAGTTTCAGTTGCTACCTGACAAGAGGGTCAAGCGACTGTTTCACAAAGTGGATCTAATCGGAGCCGCATCTCCTAAAAGCTTTCACTTGCGTTATCCTCAGCCTGAGGGTAAGTTATTATCATGACATTTTCATAATCTTACAATTCACATGTAAATGTATAGGGAATAAGCTACAGGCAGTAAGTAAAGAAGCTACTGCATCACAACCCTCTCTGTCTCATACCATCAGTTCAACGGATCATCAATCTGATACAATACCTTTAGTATCATCTACTGCAGGTTGGTAGCTGTTCATATACTTGTGCCAATATATAATTTTTCAATTGTAGATTTGGATTTGGCTAGTCAAAAGACTGATCATTCTAAGCTACTCGATAGCCAACCCATTTTGTCTGATCTGATGAACAGAGTTGCTATTAAAGCAGCTCACAAATGGCAGATGATTGGAATACTTCTACATGCCTCAGTAAATGAAATAGAGATCATCGCACAAGAAGAAAGCACCATTCTTATGCGTATTGCAAAAGTATTTGACTTGTGGCAGAAGAGAGGATCCTCCCCTTACACATGGGCTACTATTATTTGTGCTCTCAAAGCTCCATTAGTGGCAGAGGTGCAGCTAGCAGAGGAAGTGAAGAAATGGGTGATACAGAACCAACAACTTCTAAATGTTGCAGGAAAATAATCTTTTAAATAAATATACATCTGTGCTTGCAAGTTGCAAGAGTATGCTCTATTGCTCTAATGGCGCTAGGCGTGGTTCAAATTTGCGCGGGGTTTGTCACGTTCCAATTAACGCCGACCGACTGTCATGGACAACACTGATGTGAAGGACATTCTGGACATAGAGCGAGGGCCAGCCACCCCTCAGCTCTCGAAAGAGTCCATCATGGGCACCTTGAAGGTACAAAAGAGCGCTGAAACCCTCAGGCTTATAGTCTCAGAGCCTTAGTACTAGGCTACTAGCTCATTCTTTTCACTGTATGCAGGAGCCTAAGAAACTCAGGAAAATTGAACCACTGCGTAGACCCACTGGTATGAACAGAGAAGTGTATGCACTTCTCTACTCTGATGCAAACAGCAGGTGAGAAATTGAAACAAAATTGCACCGAAAGACAGTCTGCTCAGTTGAGTAACTCTCTCTCTCTCATTGTGCAGTGCTCCTTCTCTAATTCCCACTGATACTGGGTGTGGTTACCGTCAGCCCAAGGCACGGCTCGGTAGAAAACATGTCAGACCATGGAAATGGATGCTGTTCACAAACCCAGCAAGACAAGTTAGCAACTACTCTTATGGCTCAGGCCTCATCTCTCTCTCATCTCTTTCTCTCTCTCTCTCTCTCTCTCTCTCTCTCTCTCTCTCTCTCTCTCTCTCTCTCTCTCTCTCTCTCTCTCTCTCTCTCTCTCTCTCTCTCTCTCTCTCTCTCTCTCTCTCTCTCTCTCTCTCTCTCTCTCTCTCTCTCTCTCTCTCTCTCTCTCTCTTGCTTGGTCTAGGATAATCTACAGCTGTCCCACTGGCGTCGCACAGCAGATGAGGGGAAGGAGTATCCGTTTGCTCGATTCAACAAGAAACTAGACATCCCAACCTTCACTGAAGATGAGTATCAGGTAAAAATTATTTAAGACTATCCATGCAAAATTTGATAAGAGTAAAAAAATTACATGATTGGTAAGATTTTTTATCGGGTAAAAGTTATTCAACAATATCCATACAAAATTTGATAAGTGTACAAATTTTACATGATTGGTATCAGGTAAAATTACTCGACCTTATCCATGTAAAATTTGATAAGAGTAGAAATTTTTACATGATTGGTAAGATTTTTGTTGTTGATTTTTAGTCATGTTTGACTGATTCAAGTTGGAATAAAGATGAGACAGAGCATTTGTTTGAGATCTATGCAGGTACATGCAATCATGTCACACTGATCTCTTCTTGTTAACTTATGTTTCTTGTTTTGATTCAGGAGGTTTGATCTGCGGTTTGTTATAGTACACGACAGATATGACACCAGTAGATACCAGGTGTGATGAAGGGTTTGGGGTTGAGTGGGTGAGTGAGTGAGTGAGTGATTGGATGAGTGAGTGGGTGAGTGAGTGAGTGAGT
Source organism: Haliclona indistincta (assembly GCA_964017065.1). Classification (NCBI taxonomy): domain Eukaryota; kingdom Metazoa; phylum Porifera; class Demospongiae; order Haplosclerida; family Chalinidae; genus Haliclona; species Haliclona indistincta. The sequence continues at coordinate 8,972,028 of OZ024790.1, forward strand.
GAGTGAGTGAGTGAGTGAGTGAGTGAGTGAGTGAGTGAGTGAGTGAGTGAGTGAGTGAGTGAGTGGATGAGTGAGTGGATGAGTGAGTGGATGAGTGAGTGGATGAGTGAGTGGGTGAGTGGATGGGTGAGTGAGTGGATGAGTGGGTGGGTGAGTGAGTGATTGGATGAGTGAGTGGGTGAGTGAGTGAGTGAGTGGGTGGGTGAGTGAGTGAGTGAGTGAGTGGGTGAGTGAGTGAGTGAGTGGATGAGTGAGTGGATGAGTGAGTGGATGAGTGAGTGAGTGAGTGAGTGGGTGAGTGAGTGAGTGAGTGAGTGAGTGGGTGGGTGAGTGAGTGAGTGAGTGAGTGAGTGAGTGAGTGAGTGAGTGAGTGGACGAGTGAGTGGATGAGTGAGTGGATGAGTGAGTGGATGAGTGAGTGGGTGAGTGGATGGGTGAGTGAGTGGATGAGTGGGTGGGTGAGTGAGTGATTGGATGAGTGAGTGGGTGAGTGAGTGAGTGAGTGGGTGGGTGAGTGAGTGAGTGAGTGAGTGGGTGAGTGAGTGAGTGGATGAGTGAGTGGATGAGTGAGTGGATGAGTGAGTGGATGAGTGAGTGGATGAGTGAGTGGCTGAGTGAGTGGATGAGTGGGTGGGTGAGTGGGTGGGTGAGTGAGTGGATGAGTGAGTGAGTAAGTGAATGAGTAGGAGATTAAAAGTGGAAGCGTGCAGGAATTAGAGATGACAAATAAGTGATGCTGTATTCTATTTCTGATTATTTCTCTATAGCGTCGGTCTATAGAGGATCTCAAGGAGCGATACTACAGTGTGTGTAACAGACTGTCTAGGACCAGGAATCCCTCCATCGAGGATGACAAATTGATTGCATTTGATGGTCCTCACGAGACCAAGCGAAAACTGCAGCTGGAAAGATTACTGACAAGAACCAAAGAACAGGTTTGAAAGTACTAGATTATAAATCCTAGTAGGAGCTTACTATCACATGTCAATCATTTTTTTTGCATTTCAGAGCTTACTTAGGCAAAAGTGAACTTTCATAATTTTTTCATCACACTTACTCTATTTTTCTGTTTGTCTGTCTGTCTGTCTGTCTGTCTGTCTGTCTGTAGGTGGAGGAAGAGGAGTTGTTGGTCGCTGAGCTGAAGAAGATTGAAATGCGAAAGAAGGAGCGCGAGAGGAAGCAAGCTGATCTACAGAAACTGATCTCAGCAGCTGAACAGAACGCAGAAAAGTAAGTGAACTGCTTCAGTTTTGAAATATCTATTTTTATCACTACAAAAACATTTCCTGCCCTGGTTATTGTGTTAATCCCTGAGCTCGCATTTGCACAGTATTTTTCTTGATTACCCTGGACGCGTAGGCACCAGAGGGTTAAGCATCCGTCTTGGTCTATATGTGTGTGTGTGTGTACAAAAAACGCGGCTGTTTATTGCCTTACTGCTCGAAGATTGTCATGGAATAGCTCTCAACAGCTTGGTTGTTGAATATTTATTCTTTGAAAGACGCCTGCGAAGTTGAGAAAGTCTTCTGTCGTGTGCTATGACCATGTATTCCTATTAGCAACAACGCCGATTAGAACATTCCGGTAAGCGGTGTGCCACAATTGTGAGACTGAGCGAACACGTACAATATGCGTGCTGGTATGTGTTCACTGAACTCTAAGTCACTAGGGTAGCATTCACATCAATTTTTGCACATTTGCATAGCGCACAGGGCATGTGTTCCATTGAACTCTTGTTTAACATAAGTCATTGTCTTTTTTCACAAACCTCACCCTCTTGATAGTTGAGTAATATCAGATTCATTGCTAGCACAGTAGGCTAGTTGATAATACAGGGATTATCCCTCTGTTATTGAGCTGGTGTGACTGACTTTAGTGGGCTTTTACTGGGATGGAAAAACTCCCGTTTCACCTTTGAGAATGTCAGCTAAATACACAAGCATTTAGCGGTGTATTTGTGCACAGGCTTGGGGACTGAATCACGATATATTGCTCCCAGGGCTCGTTTCACAGTGTAAGCATGTTTTCTATCAGTGCGGTTTTATAGCGCTTCCGGGGAAAATTAATTTGTACTATGCTACTAACTTACCATCTGTCAATGGTTACAAATATATGTTTTTCTGCTGTCATCATTTATGATGTGTATGCATCGATGTTTTTGCTGTTTTGTCAGGAAGGGCCAGAAGAAGGCTAATCCTAAGAAGATTAAGACCACCGCTGGGCTCACTCCAAAGCCTCCATCTGAGACAGCGATGATTTTCAAGACTTATGATAAATCTAGCGGTGTTACTCTGCGCAGCAGCAAGACCAAGTTCCCACTGACTCTCGGACAGAGAAAGACCAAAGCTATTGAACAGCTTCTAGAAGAACTAGGAGTAGGTGAGAATGTGTAGGGTTAGTGAGTGAATGAGCGAGTGGGTGGATGGATGAGTGAGTGAGTGGGTAGGTGGGTGTGTGAGCGAGTGGATGGGTGATTGAGTGGGTGAGTGTCTGAGCGAGTGGGTGAGTGGGTGAGTGAGTGGGTGGGTGAGTGAGTGGGTGGATGAGTGAGTGGGTGGGTGAGTGAGTGAGTGAGTGGGTGAGTGAGTGGGTGGGTGAGTGAGTGGGTGGGTGAGTGAGTGGGTGGGTGGATAAGTGAATGAGTGAACAAGTGCAAATGAATAAAATTAATGGTGATTGAGTGAGTGTGTGGATGAATTGGTATGTGAATAAATCATTGAGTGAGTGAGTGAGTGAGTGAATGAATGGGTGGGTACTGGGTAGATGACAGTGTGACCATCTAGTGACTGCAATGTGGTTCCATACAGATATCCGTCCAATGCCAACTGAACAAATCTGTCTATTATTCAATGAACTAAGGTACGTTGTTACTACCACGCAATGACATAATTGTCTTATCCATCAGAAATGATATCATGCTCCTGCTTGACCTGAAGGCTGCTTGTGACGCTTGTGAGTTTGAACTCCAGTCGCTCAAGTAAGCTAAGTTGTTTGGAGAAATTTACAGATTTTTATTTCTGTTTAGGCATCGTTACGAAGAGCTGCCTTTGGATAAACAGAGTAGCATTTCCTTACCAGGTATGAGAGAGCAAGTGTGTGAGTGAGTGAGTGGGGATGGTGGGTGGGTGGGTGAGTGAGTGAGTGAGTGAGTGAGTGAGTGAGTGAGTGAGTGAGTGAGTGAGTGAGTGAGTGAGTGAGTGAGTGAGTGAGTGAGTGAGTGAGTGAGTGAGTGAGTGAGAGACTAAATGAGCAATAAGCGAATGAGTGAATGAGCTTGTGGGTGGGTGATTTGAATGAGCTTGCTTCACATTGATGTCATTTCTTTTCACAGATATATCTTCACCATCAGCTAAAAAGGTATTTCTGGTTCATGTAGATATTGTGTCCCATCTAATCCTCCCATTCTACAGCTCGGAGGTACAGTACAGATTATGGATGTGGTCAGTCAAGCATCACAAATGGTTCGAATTCCAAATTCTTTTTTTTTGGTGATTACGCGCTCTTTTCCTTTTAGCAGCGCAAGAGGAGACCAACCATTACAGAGCCCGCCATTAAAAAGCGCAGGACTTTTATGTGATTGTGTGTTTGAAATAATACTTGATACCGTTATTCATGTTTTTGGTGACGTGAAAATAATCGCTCATTCAGAAGCAGAGCAAACTTTCGTAGTCAGCTGTACCTAATTCTGGATGCTGCATGTGTGTACAACTATTTTAGCATCAGGTGAATAAGGTTGAGAGTTCGCACAGATGTTTTAACCTCTATCCAGAATGTACTCCACCAGCTGTGTCAATAGTGTATTTTACCTATCACAAACTGTCAACTAACACAAGCTGTATCATTCTGGTCTACTGTTTGGATAGTTTTATGCGAAAATAGTTTGCTGGTTGCTTTACCCACGTGCACTTCTCCAATTCTTTGCTATCTAGCTTCATGTTTCTTCCACTAGTAGCACAATTTAGCAAGGCAGACATTAGTAGATGTAAGTAGTACTCCAATCATTGATAAACAGATCTCACTGCTTCAACTACAATATCTGTAGTCTATCGTGAATAGAAACTATTGTGCGTGTAAGGGCAGACTAGCTTATTTTGCATGCTCCGATTCTTGCCCAGGCTGCAGACTATTCAGTGTTCGCCACGCTACCTACTGTGCATGTGAGGAGAGCCTTTTCGAAATTGTGGCCGAGACTGAGTACATGTAGAGCTTGCAAATCAAGTCACACAGTAGACCGACTCTGCCTGCAGCAATCGAGGCGGGGCTGAAAGTTAGCTACGCCCACACTCCTGATGAAAATGGTTTAGCGGCATATCCTTCTCTTCTCAAGGTCAGAGATCTTTCAAGGTGATTCGTGACATCATGCTTCTGATCATAATTCATTCACTGGGGCAACCAACAGGGCATATGACTTCTTTTTCATGCTGTTGAACATGCTGTCGTACTACTTAGAGAATCTGGAATCACTTTGACGTCATTCTTGGTTCAGCAGAGGGTGAGTCACATGAGTGGTGCATGACAGCCATACACCATGTTATGTATCGTACATATCCATTGAGAGATATAAGCCTGACGTAGCAAGATTTAAGAAAAATGGACGAGCAACAAAATTTTTTTGCGAAGCTCAATACCTGAAGCTTACGACAGGTGCCTGGGTATGATTGAGTCAGCTAGCTAGGAATCAAGCCAGGTCAATGATCAGTTGACATCTGCCCCCCTCAGCTGGAGTTAAAGGAATAGAGTACCACAGTGACCACAATTTACTACTAAGATCATGCTGACAGTCATTCTGATAAACTATTTTTGATTCACAAAGCTAAAACTACATAGATTGCTGACTTGTACCAAGTCTAAAATTATTATTGAAACATTTCCAGCCTTTCCCTAGGCCTAACATTGGCTTCTCTGTTTTTCTCATGGTATGTTCTACTCCAAGCATTATCACTATTCAAACAGTCTTCAGAACTTTTCCAGTAAAGAGGTACTTGTAACATGTATAAGATTTTATATCGTTGTTACGGTCCGTAGCTAACGGTGTGAAATGCAACTAGCATGTTATCAACTAAGCAACTCTTCCTTTGTTGTATCAGCTGCTGGAAACAGGGCTATCATAATACCACACTGTACTAGTCAATAGAAACTCTTGTACTTCAATACAAATGTGGGGCTGTTCATGAATTACTGTAGGTATATGCAATAATGATTATTTCCTATCCACCTAGTTATTGTGGTTTTAGCCTCAATGCAAATCATTACCTTTTTTACCTTTTCTACCTTCTCATGGGAGTAGGTGAGCAGTACTAGTTAGATTCATTGCTGGCACAGTATGATAGCTGATAATACAGGGATTATCCCTGTGTTATTGAGCTGGTGTTTGACTGACTTTAGTGGGATAAAAAAACTCCCGTTTGACCTTTGAAAATATCAGCTAAATACACTACCATTTAGCCTGTGTATTTGTGCACAGGCTTGCACGAGGAGGGGACTAAATCGCTGTTTATCGCTACCAGGGCTTGTGTGGGATGCGGACAGCTTTAACAATGAGATTTTAAACTGTGTTTCCGGGGAAACTTATTGCATAGTTCACACTCCTCATAAAATGTAATATAATTTGTATTACTGAGTATCACATATCAGCATTCTAGTGGTTTCGTTGCTATTCATCAGCAAAGTAGAGATGAAGTGTGAAAAGCTATCGCTGCAGTGAGCAAATGATCGACAAGCAAGCAAGCTAGTGTCTACAAATGTGCTTCTGTCCGTGAGCTTCATGGTACATAATGTTACAGCTGTTCAAGGATTATACTTGTTGGTAATGGGTTTACACTTTGACATAAGACTGATGCCAAATGCATGTGTTGTCATAGTTGCAACCACAATTACGTAATCCTCAAGCAGACTCAAGTCACCCTTGGGGTTCACTTAGCCTCGTCCCCAGGCCCGCCTCCCAAAGCTGAGGAGAGGGCCTGGTACACATTGTATGCGCATGCGTTAATTATGTCCAAATAAGGCATGATTTTCACCGAATCTGTTGAATTTTCCGAATCATGCCATTCAATTGATCATGCCATATTTGGACATAATTAACGCATGCGCATACAATGTGTACCAGGCTCTATATCGAGAGCCTGGAGACGAGGCTAGGGGTTCACTGTATAGACCTGGATGAACCGAGCGCAAGGTCAAGCCCTCGCTAATCAGAACACTTCGTACTGTCTGTGTAAAACCTGTTTAGTTTTCGTGAATTTGTTCAGACTAGTGAAAACATGTAGATAATGAACAATGCTAATGATATTCATGACCATGTAGTTGGTTTCGATCACAGCTGATTAATTTTGTGTTTTCGGATTAGCGAATTAAGTCTCCTATGAACAGGCTAGGTCTTATAATTTATGTTTTTCTAGTTAGAGTGTGAGTGCAGTGAATAAATGAATGGGTGGAGTGAGTGAATTTTCTTTTCTATGCATTGTAAATTTTAGTAAAGTTGGAAAATTTAATAAGTTCTTACACAGCAGGTTGCATAAACTCCGTGCACGCCCGTATATTAGTGTCCGCACGCCGGTTATTTATAGCCGATCACCTTCGAAATTTTCCTTCCCTCGCTTTCTCTCACTACTCTCCCTCGACGCTTCCCTCTCCTTTCTTTACGTCGCTTCTACGAGAGCTTTGGTAAGTCCATAGAGCTTAGCAGTTGTCTACTTCTACCTGTGGAGCGCCTCGGAGCTGTTCCCACTCTGTTACTGTATCTCGGTTTGATATTCTCTCTCTGTCTTCTTTCTCAGGCACGATGTCGGAATGTTGGGACGAAGAAGAAGCTACCTCTACTCCAGCAGCGGTGAGTTGTTCTGGAGAGCAGAGCGTTTGAGTGTTTTTCACTTGCGGCTGTTGCCTCGGACGGGCGCAGCGACCACGTGTTTGTCAGTTCACATGTGTACGTGTTTGACCTGCCTTGTGTAAAATGTGCTTTTGTAAACTTGAAACCGCATCGCGGCAGTTTTCACAGCTGAGCTCTAGAAGTAGCTCATTCCATGTGTGCATTTGAAGCATCTGCACTTGTTCACAGATTCTGGAATGCTATTTTTTTGCAAAGGGCATGATGGAGATAGCTGGCACCATGTGTTCCCATAACCACCTAGAGTTCTAATCGCTGGTTATATTTAGCATATTCTAGTTGATCCACGCCTGTGCTAAAGGTCACCAAAGCCTACTACACTAAGTTGAACTCAAAATAGCTTATTCCAGTCCAAATTACTAGTTTTTCTTTGCTACCCAACTTGTATGTCTAGTAATTGTACAGCACTGCTTACATAGACCGGCCTTTGATGTGGAGTATGCTACCATGTGCTTCCATGTGGCTAGTTGCAACAAACGCTAGCTGGTAGACTGCATTGTAAGTGGAGAAGTCGAAAAACAAATGATTTCTGCTTAGCTATGCAAGACGATAAAAGCATGGGGAAACGCCAGTACAGACTTTATGGCTGTGAATCAGCCCCGATTCTTCAATCTCGTGTTTATCTTTTATGTTCTTTTGAGATTAAAAGTAGTTTCTGTGTGATTATTTTAATTTACTCATCTCCTTTGTTTTCAGAGTTTCAGTTTTAACCCTGCTCCCTCTAAAGATGATGGTGGGTGGAATGACCAGGAGGGAAGCAGTGGTTTCGATAGAGAGCCTACTTCTAAATTCGAGTCAAGAACCTTCACAGCCAAGTCGTCAGTTTCCGGAGGAGGAAGAAGGAACTATGATGGCGGTGAGCATCAACTTGAAATAGTCAAATGTTCCATGTGCTTGTGCCTTAGAGAATAATTGTGTGACAGGAACTCCAGTGTGTATTATAATTGGATTATTACTGTAAACTGTTG
>OZ024790.1:8982381-9077766 GCA_964017065.1 Haliclona indistincta
CTCCCCCAGACGATGAAGGCTCCATATTCGCTACCATCAACGCTGGAATCAACTTTGATCGATACGATGAAATACCTGTTGAAGTCACTGGCAGCAACCCTCCTAAACACATCAACAGTTTTGAGCAGTGCGAGTTCTTTGACACAACTAAGAGAAACATAGAACGATGCAAGTATACGAGACCCACTCCAGTCCAGAAATACGCCATTCCAATCATTCTAGCTGGCAGAGACCTGATGGCTTGTGCTCAGACGGGCTCAGGAAAAACAGTATGTATTGCTAAACTAATCGTGTCTCCAACTAAGACAGTGCAGTGCTTGAATGCCCTTATTTTTTGTTGATGCTGCCCTTGTACACATTCATGGGTTGCTTTCCTGGTACTAATTTGGAAAATTAAGTATTGTTCACCACACCTCAATTTGATAAGGAGTATTGTGTATTAACTATCTACAAGTACATGCTTTATCTCACTTTTGTTTTATCTCTCCCTCCCTCTCTCTATCTCCCTCCCTCGCTCTCTCCCTCCTTCTCTCTCCCCCTCTCACTCTTCCTCCCCCCTCTCTCTCTCCCTCTCTCCCCCTCTCACTCTTCCTCCCTCTCTCTCTCTCTCTCCCCCTCTCCCTCTCTCTCTCCCTCTAAGGCTGCATTTCTGCTTCCTTCTATAACTAGACTAATCAGAGACAATGTGCAGGGGGCTAGTAGAGACGACGATGCCCAACACATAGACGTACTAATCGTGTCTCCAACTCGTGAACTGACCCTACAGATCTACAATGAAGCTAGAAAATTCACGCACGAGACGATATATCGTCCCGTGGTGGTGTACGGGGGTACCAGCGTGGGACATCAGCTCAGACAAGTAGAGAATGGCTGCAATATCCTCGTGGGAACACCCGGTCGATTGATAGACTTCCTCAACCGTAGAAAGGTATGTGTACACAATCAACATTAGTGGGTTCTGTGAGTTATAGTGAGTGAGTTAGTGAGTTATAGTGAGTGAGTTAGTGAGTTATAGTGAGTGAGTTAGTGAGTTATAGTGAGTGAGTTAGTGAGTTATAGTGAGTGCTTGAAGCTGTCTAGATGCTTACTTGATTTAGCTGAAGGCTGAGGTACGCTCATAACAAAATGTGTTATCGTTTTTGCTGTTGACTCGTGCGTTTACCTTGCTCTGTTTTTATTCATTTTGAGATGCGTTTTCATTTTGACCATTTTCGCTTTAAAATGTTACTCATTGTCATCACATAATTTACATCCACATAGTAATATCTACAGTGTAAACACAGTCTTAGAACATTCTTGTAGAACCCTTACAATACTGTTGGCTTGTTGTGTGGTCTTGTGACATGTTGTGTGGTCATGTGACATGTTGTGTGGTCATGTGACATGTTGCGTTGTCATGTGACATGTTGTGTTGTATCGTGTTATGTGTGTGACATGCTTGTTGACATGTCATGTCATGTTCATTGTCTCTAGGTTGCTCTGGACTCTCTCAAGGTGCTGATCCTAGATGAAGCTGACCGCATGCTGGACATGGGCTTCGAACCAGAAATACGCAAGATTGTAGAGCAGTTTGAAATGCCCAAGAAGGGCCAGAGACAAACCCTCATGTTCTCCGCAACATTCCCCGAGCAAATACAGCGATTGGCAGGTGTGTGTGTGTGTATAGGTTTAGGTGTGCTGCCCTCGCCAGTAGTGGGTAGCACAGTTTCAGTGCTTCTAGTCTGGGTTCCATGATTGTTAGTCCCTTTCATGCTATTGCTTTACTTAGTAAGGTGGTGGGTCCCGTTCCATGATTATGACCAACTACCTTACTAAGAAAATTGCTCATTAATATTCATAACGAACAAGGACCCACCACCTTAAGGCTGTATAGCAACCTATGTGCGGATAGCTTGTTGCTTCGGTTTTTAGATAACTTTGTATTCATTTGCTATCTGTTTACAATCTTATCGTTGTGATTTTTGTTTTCATCTTTCATAGCTGATTTTCTAAGTGATTATCTCTTTCTGACTGTTGGTCGTGTGGGCGGAGCTACTACTGATATTGTACAAAAAGTACTGGAAGTGGGAGAGTACGAGAAACGAGACAAACTGAGCGAAATCCTCACAAATGCTGGTGAGTGGGAAAAAAATATTGTATTTTACGAAGTGATCTGTCGCTCTGTGTTAGGTACTGACCGGACTCTGGTGTTTGTGGAAACGAAGAGAAATGCTGATTTCTTGGCTACGTTCCTCTCTCAAGTCGGATTTCCAACAACCAGCATTCACGGGTAAGCGTATTACTCGAAATAGATTCTGTGTGAAACAAGCTTTGGGTGTTGGTTTTTGAACAAGACGAATATTTTTTCAAAAATTTTTTCAAATATTTTCTTTTTTAGTGATCGATTCCAGAGAGAAAGAGAAGAGGCGTTGAGAGATTTCCGCAGCGGTCGTGCACCCGTGCTGGTAGCTACTTCAGTCGCTGCTCGTGGTCTGGACATACCTGAAGTGAAGCACGTTGTCAACTATGATCTTCCCGGCAACATTGAGGAGTACGTACATCGTATCGGCCGTACGGGACGTATCGGTAACAAGGGTCTGGCGACTGCCTTCTTTCAAGCAGACAAGGATTCGGCACTGGCTAGGAGCTTGGTGAAGATTCTCTCAGACGTACGTTAAGCAAAGAATTTCCTTCTCACTCCACTTCTAAGCGCTTGTAGTGCAAATTCAGATTGCTGTGAGCTAAACACTCCATTTTTGTGTAGGCTGAACAAGACGTGCCCGAGTTCCTTGAGATCCACGCTGAGCAAGCTATTGGTTCCAACTATGGACCAGCAGGCGGTCAATTTGCCTCCAAGGACATCAGGGTAAGTCCACATTTCTCTATTTGTTTTCCTCACAAAATTTCTACTGACACTTGTTTTCTCTTCCTCAGTCTGGTGGTCGCGGAGGCAGGGGAGGTGGTGGTGGTGGAGGTGGTGATGGAGGTGGTGATGGAGGGTTTGGTGGAGGATTTGGTGACAGCAGTGGATTCAGTGGCGGCTTCACCAGCACAGCCGCAGCCGAGGAGGAGTCTTGGGACTAGCTGACTAACTTTTTGGACACGTACTACATTCATCACACTTGACATTTCCCTGTATATCACTATTTATTTAACCATTTTTTTTTGTCGGTGTATTCGACTTGTCATTGTACTCCCAAACTGTTACTCTTCTTGCTGGATAATATTATTGAAGATATGTACGATTCACGGCACATAGACAAAAACGTAATTCTTTTAATGTTGTCGTACTAGGCAAAAACTTAATTCCTTTAGTGTTTACTTCTTTCTGTAAACAGGACTATTTTAGTGTTTACTTGGCTGTATATAGCTAAGCAGTATTGTTTTTTTTCTAATAATAATCTTCAGTTTCAATAGCTGTTGTTCCTGATAGTGTTAGCTTCCAGATAAGAGGGTATTGTTTTAGAAACACCAAAGCTATTGAGCCATCAACTATGCATCGGCGATGCTGCAAGCCTTTTTCGCGTGGTACCTTCCTGGTGCTACTGATGAGTGGTCTGCTGTACACGGCACATTGGTTCATGTTCGATGCTATTGCTTTCATTCTTCCTGATCACCTCCAGTATTTAACTGTGTACGCGCATCCCGCCTGCTACATACTGCTGCCACTAGCTGGATGGATAGGAGAATCATGGCTGGGTAGATATCGAGCTATTGTCTTTGGATTGATAGTGAGTGCGGTAACTCTTCTATTAGGGCAAGTTGTGTTTCTCTACTTGCACTCTGGCTGGTCTTCAGTCGAAATAAATCTTGTGTTGACTATAGTGGGTACGGTCATTGGTGCTTTAGGCTTCGGTAGTTTGTACACTATCATGCTGCCCTTCTCACTTGATCAAATGATAGGAGCATCAGCTGAGGAGCTCAGTGCTGCAGTACAGTGGTACTACTGGGGATTCAACATAGCGCTGGCAATAAGTGGTGTTCTTAGTTGCTTTTTACAGTTCCAGTTCTTGGAGATTATATCGATGATTTTACTTGCATTAAGTTCTCTGAGTTTGTCAGCTGCTCTGATAATGGACTGCCTGTGCCACAAGTGGTTAGACACTCACGACAAAACTGGCAATCCCATCAAGCTGATCTATCGAGTGCTCAACTATGCTCGAAAGAACAAGTGTCCTCGACTTCGCAGTGCATTGACATACATTGATGAGGAACACCCTTCACGCATTGACTTTGGGAAGCACAAGTTTGGAGGACCATTCACAGAAGAAGAGGTGGAGGATGTCAAGACAGTGTTTCGTTTGACACCATTGTTAGTGGCTGCATTTAGTGTAAGCATTTCTCTTGAATTGAATGATCAACTTGGTCTGCATGCCATGATCGTAACCACCAATAAGATGTTTATGTGTGTTCAGAATTTGAAACGGAATGTTTACTACACCATGCCTGTCCTTTTAATACCAATATATCGATTCATCTTGTATCCACTGGTCCACAAGTACGTACCAAGCATTCTGAAGGTCATGGGAACAGGACTTGCTCTTTGCCTTGTGGTTACAGTAGTCGAGCTAAATGTTTTATCCATCAGTCATTTCTACAGTAATGCATCTCACTGTGTGCTTGATGACCACACTATAACAGGCACTATCCCTATACCACTATACTGGGTACTGATAATAGACTTGGTCAATGGAGTTGGTATTTCACTGGTACTGTGTTCTTTGTTTGAGTTTGTGATTGCTCAGTCACCAAACAGAATGAGAGGAATAATGATGGGCATGGTGATCGTCATGCTTGGCTGCGGTACTCTTTGCAATGCTATTTATGCTCAGATATTTCAGCAGTTCCAGACAGCCAGTCCCAGCTGTGTGTTCTACTACTACCTGGTACTATCACTACTCTTGCTGTTGATACTAATAGTGTTTGTGATTCTTGCCAAGCGCTACAAACTGAGAGAGAGGGAGAAACACATCAACATACAGGCCATAGTGGAGGAACACTATGAGAGGTACATGGACCAGGAGGAACAGTACATGAGAGAAGCTTCCAGCAGAGAAAGCGTACCAACAATGTGATGAAGCTACTTTAACTTAATCGTTGTGAAAAAAATTAATAATATATTCCTGTATCCCTCTTTTGTTGTTCTTTATTATTGTATTGATGTTATTATCGGGCAAACTGTTTATTGTGACTGTAAAGACCATCTATGGTATCACAACTAATAATAAACATTTTTGGTTTATTTTTTGCATTGATCGATGCTATTGTTTACGGAGGAACGATGATGTTTAGATCTTTAAGATAAATATTGTTGCACTTCTTAATAAGGAGGAACATGAGATTATAAATACTATAATTTGGTGTATGCTAGTATCAGCTACCTCAAGTATGACTAGACGATGCTGTAAGCCATTCCCTCGTGGTACCTTACTGGTGCTGGTAATGAGCAGTTTGTTGTGCAATGTGCAGTGGTTCTTGTTCTCTGGTATTGCGTATTCTATCGTCATTTCTGATCACTTTCACGTAACAACAGCAAGTCTCGTGTATATTCATCGAGCCGGCTACATACTGCTGCCACTAGCTGGATGGATAGGAGAATCATGGCTTGGTAGATATCGAGCTATTATCTTTGGATTGATAGTGAGTGCGGCAACTGTTCTGATTGTGTTAGTTGGGTTCCTGTGTTTGAAAACAATTTTGTTTCCAATTCCGGTACTCTTAGTGGTGGTTGTAGTGGCTGTATTCATTGGTGCTCTAGGCTTTGGCTGTTTTTACACTATCATGCTGCCATTCACTCTTGATCAAATGATAGGAGCATCAGCTGAGGAGCTCAGTGCTGCAGTACAGTGGTACTACTGGGGATACCATATACCACTGGCAATCACTAGAGTACTTGATTGTGTTTCCATCCCAGATCAATTCCTATCCTTGGACATCCTTTCTGTTGTTTTACTCATAGGAGGCTCACTATGCTTCTCAGCTGCTCTGATAATGGACTGCCTGTGCCACAAGTGGTTGGACACTCACGACAAAACTGGCAATCCCATCAAGCTGATCTTTCAAGTGCTCAACTATGCTCGAAAGAACAAGTGTCCTCGACGTCGCAGTGCATTGACATACATTGATGAGGAACACCCTTCACGTATTGACTTTGGGAAGCACAAGTTTGGAGGACCATTCACAGAAGAAGAGGTGGAGGATGTCAAGACAGTGTTTCGTCTTGTGCCATTGTTAACGGTAGCCTTTAGTTTAGGCCTTTCCTTAGAAACTAATGATCAACTCAGTCTGCATGTTATCACAACAACTAGCAAGACCTTCACATGTGTTCAGAACATGAAGCATACAGGTTTCCATGTTGCACCAATAATCTTGGTACCTTTGTATCGCTTCATCTTGTATCCTCTGGTCCGCAAGTACAATCCGAGTATTCTAAAGAGGATAGGAATAGGACTGTTTCTGTGCTTTGTGGTTGCAGTAATCGACCTAAACGTTTTATCCATTGGTCACTTCTATAGTAATGCATCACAATGCATATTCAATGATCTCACTGAATCAGGTACTATCAATATACCACTATACTGGGTACTGATAATAGACTTGGTCAATGGAGTTGGTGTTGTGCTGATAGCATGTTCCTTGTTTGAGTTTGTGATTGCTCAGTCTCCAAACAGAATGAGAGGGATCATGGTTGGAATACTGACTCTCATGCTTGGCTTAGATGTTCTAGGAAGCGATATTTACACACATATATTTCAGCAGTTCCTGACAGCCAGTCCCAGCTGTGTGTTCTACTACTACCTGGTACTATCACTACTCTTGCTGTTGACACTAATAGTGTTTGTGATTCTTGCCAAGCGCTACAAACTGAGAGAGAGGGAGAAACACATCAACATACAAGCCATAGTGGAGGAACACTATGAGAGGTACATGGACCAGGAGGAACAGTACATGAGAGAAGCAGCTCAGAACACTGCATGAAACATTTGTAATTTATAATGAGCAGTAGCTAGAACATCAAGGAAACATTTTAAATCAGCATTGTTTTTTTTCTACGTATTTTCATGCATGCTTTTTCAGAGATATCTCGTGCCATTGATACTAATAAATTGCATCATCTGCTTTTGTTGGCACATAATAGTACCTGGCGTTCAAATAGACATAAAAGGCCCAGACACTATAGTCTGTGCAAATGATCATCTGTGCTGGCACTGCCCACAATGAAATTACTGTAACCAGAATAGCGCTTGTTCCTATTAAAGTCCTCCAGGTCAACCCTTAGCTCTTGTGGTGCACTGGCAGTTAGTCTGTGCATATTAATCAGTCCTAGCCAGTGCTCTCCTGTCAGATTACCAAATATGGTTTTACAGATATTTCTACATGTACAATAATGATAGAAAGAATCAGAATTAATATCCTACTGCAGCACCTAAATGCTTAGTAAACAAACTACCAGTGTATCAGATATATAAACAAGTTCTAAACTGGTGTTCGCAGCGGCAGTGGAGGAAGAGGTGGATGATGGTGACAGTGGATTGGTGCCAGCAGTGGATTCAGTAGTGGCTTCACTAGCACAACTGCAGCCGAGGAAGAGTTGCTAACTGGCTGGATAAGTATTTGTACTCGTACCACATTCGTCGCACCTATCATTTCCCAGTCTATCCGTACAATTTATTTAACCATTATTTTTCAGTCATCAGTATATTCGACTTGTCGTTGTACTCCCACCGTTATCATGTATTCTCTTCTTGCTGGATAATATTATTGACAATCTGAATGATTCACGGCACTTTGTTGTTGTGTAGGTCTATCATGTGAGATGTGATGCTCTGTTTTCTGGTTGTTCCTTTTAGTTTCGATTTCAATAGTGATTGTTTCTGAACAATCACTATAGTGAAAAGAAAATTAAAAAGATTTCTCTCGAAATCAAAAGGATGTAGAGTTGTGAAATCTACATGTACCACTGGTCCACAATGTAAACTAACAAGGAACAAGCATGGAATGTTAACACGATTGACTTGCTAACGGACCATAGATCCCTACATCAGTGGCTGCTGTGGTTGGCTATAGCTAGTTCAGCTAGTTGCTGTTGACTGACACCTAACGTGCATTCAGCTTGTGACAAAATATTGATCTTATGTACAGCCACCGATGTAGGGATCTATGGTCTGTTAGCAAGTCAATCGTGTTACCATTCCATGCTTGTTCCTTGTTAGTTTACATTGTGGACCAGTGGTAGATTTCACAACCCTACATCTTTTTGATTTCGATAGATATCTTTTTAATTTTCTTGTTTGTGTCCTTTTTTCTTTTTCAATCATGCACGTACTGAGTTGTCTTTGTTTCCACCATTGGTTTAGTTTTCCTGTTGCTGATGGCTTTTCTTTATTATTAAGAATTTTAAACTTGTACATGTAGCTAAAAATAATTGTTGTAATTATCAGCTCGCCTACGCATGCATGCAGTGGATACGAGCCTCGCCCACACTTGCTTGCAGTCCTGTACGGCGGTTGAAATTATCTGGCAAGCGCAGAATGGTGATCCTATACGAGCTTATCGTTCTTCGAAGACTCCATACAAATATGTGTTCTCCGTGATCCATACGGCGCGGCGATACTCAAGCTGCACTGTACATGTGTACAATTCATCACCAGGAGAAATATCAGCGTTTGAACGCTAATACAGTGTATGTAGCCGCCATCTTGTTTTCCCGTTCAACCCTACATAAGGAGGCACTACCGTGCCTCCCTAATAATTTAGTATATGCTAGTATTAGCTACCTCAAGTATGACTAGACGATGCTGTAACTAAGCCATTCCCTCGTGGTACCTTACTGGTGCTGGTAATGAGCGGTTTGCTGTGCTGTGTGCAATGGTTCTTGTTCTCTGGTATTGTGTATTCTATCATCATTTCTGATCACTTTCAAGTAACAATAGCAAGTCTCGCGTATATGCATTATTGTTTTAATAGGCACGTACATTATTGTATTGTAGTGAAAAAATTTTATCAAGCATAAAAAAGTTACGAATATGCTGTACTGCAGTTACAAACCAAGAATGAGCCATATCTTGCCTACAACACAAAATGGTGCGTAAATGACGTACTTATTAAGCAATTAATGATTTTCTTTCTCCCTCCCTTCCACATACAGTACATGTGACACTTTCTCAACAAGTATGCTAGTCAGTCATCAACATTACTTCATATGATGACATTAGTCCTTGCAAAGGTACAGGTTCTGATCCTCCACAGCAATGATTAATCTCACCGTGTCAGCACGTCTAAAATAAGGACACAAGTATTATTGCAGTCACTGCATGTTGTAGTGTATTAGCTATCGCAAGCAGTGACAACCACAATTAACTTGGATCCGATCTGACAACAAGCACACAGCATTACAGTGAATTTATACACAAGATGAGTCACAATGAGTCACATGACATTATGACATAGATAAGATAAACCAATGACTAGTCAGGACGGAACCATGCAGACACTACACATGTGATCCCCAGAAAGTTATTGTATTAGTCACTAATGCATCCACCATGCATAATAGGAAATAGACACTCTGTGCATGTGGGTCCCAATTAGAGTAGTTCAACCAAAATCCATTAACATGTACATGTACTGCATCCCCTGTGTGTGAAAAACATGATAAGTTGTAGCTATACTGATATTGTACAGTCATCAACAGATGGTGCATTAAAACTTAAACTTGCTTCACGTATTTTGTGAGAGCAATCCAGCAATATAAAAGTGAAACCTTTCTCAGTGTTCACAATTGACAACCTACATTCCACACTCTGATAGTACTGGACTATTGATATCGAGCTATTGTCTTTGGATTGCTAGTGAGTGAGGCAACTGTTCTGATTGTGTTAGTTGGGTTCCTGTAGGTGTATGCTAGTTTCAGCTACCTCAAGTATGACTAGACGATGCTGTAAGCCATTCCCTTGTGGTACCTTACTGGTGCTGGTAATGAGTGGTTTGCTGTGCTGTGTACATTGGTTCTTGTTCTCTGGTATTGCGTATACTATCATCATTTCTGATCACTTTCACGTAACAACAGCAAGTCTCATGTATATTCATCAAGCCGGCTACATACTGCTGCCACTAGCTGGATGGATAGGAGAATCATGGCTGGGTAGATATCGAGCTATTGTCTTTGGATTGCTAGTGAGTGCGGCAACTGTTCTGATTGTGTTAGTTGGGTTCCTGTGTTTGAAAACAGTTTTGTTTCCATTTCCGGTACTCTTAGTGGTGGTTGTAGTGGCTGTATTCATTGGTGCTTTAGGCTTTGGCTGTTTTTACACTACCATGCTACCATTCACTCTTGATCAAATGATAGGAGCATCAGCTGAGGAGCTCAGTGCTGCAGTACAGTGGTACTACTGGGGATACCAAATACCATTGGTAATCACTAGAGTACTTGATTGTGTTTCCATCCCAGATCAATTCCTATCCTTGGACATGCTTTCTGTTGCTTTACTCATAGGAGGCTCACTATGCTTCTCAGCTGCTCTGATAATGGACTGCCTGTGCTACAAGTGGTTGGACACTCACGACAAAACTGGCAACCCCATTAAGTTGATCTATCAAGTGCTCAACTATGCTCGAAAGAACAAGTGTCCTCGACTTCGCAGTGCATTGACATACATTGATGAGGAACACCCTTCACGCATTGACTTTGGGAAGCACAAGTTCGGAGGACCATTCACAGAAGAAGAGGTAGAGGATGTCAAGACAGCGTTTCGTATTGTGCCATTGTTAACAGTTGCATTAAGCATATGCCTCTCCTTAGAAACGAAGGATCAACTTAGTCTGCATGTGATCACAACAACTAGTGATACCTTCTCATGCGTTCAGAACATGAAGCATACAGGTTTCCATGTTGCACCAATAATCTTGGTACCTCTCTATCGTTTCATCTTGTATCCTCTGGTCCACAAGTACAATCCGAGTATTCTTAAGAGAATAGGAATGGGACTGTTTCTGTGTTTTGTGGTTGCAGTAATCGACCTAAATGTTATATCCATTGGTCACTTCTATAGTAATGCATCTCAATGTATATTCAATGACCTCACTGAATCAGGTACTATCGATATACCACTATACTGGGTACTGATAATAGACTTGGTCAATGGAGTTGGTGTTGCACTCGTAGCATGTTCCTTGTACGAGTTTGTGATCGCTCAGTCTCCAAACAGAATGAGAGGGATTATGGTTGGAATATTGACTCTCATGCTTGGCTTAGGTGTTTTAGGAAGCGATATTTACTCTCAGATATTTCAGCAGTTTCTGACAGCCAGTCCCAGCTGTGTGTTCTACTACTACCTGGTACTATCACTACTCTTGCTGTTGATACTAATAGTGTTTGTGATTCTTGCCAAGCACTACAAACTGAGAGAGAGGGAGAAACACATCAACGTACAAGCCATAGTGGAGGAACACTATGAGAGGTACATGGACCAGGAGGAACAGTACATGAGAGAAGCATATCAGAAGACTGCATAAAACACTTGTATTTGATACTGAGCAGTAGCTAGAACATCAAGTAACATTAATAATTCAAAATAAAAACATTAGACATTTTTGT
This sequence comes from Haliclona indistincta, assembly GCA_964017065.1. Taxonomy (NCBI): domain Eukaryota; kingdom Metazoa; phylum Porifera; class Demospongiae; order Haplosclerida; family Chalinidae; genus Haliclona; species Haliclona indistincta. Next base: position 8,993,957 of record OZ024790.1, read on the forward strand.
TATTAATTTTTACGTATTAATTTTTTTATAGATGCTTTTTCGGAGATATTTCGTATCATTGATACCAGTGAATTGCATCATCTGCTGTTGTTGGCTCATGATAGTACCTGCCCTTTAAATAGGCATAAAAGGCCCAGACACTATAGTCTGTGTAAATGATCATGTATGTGCTGGCACTGCCCACAGTGAAATTAGTGTAACCAGCATAGCGTGTGTTCCTATAAAAGTCATCCAGGTCAACCCTTAGCTCTTGTGGTGCACTGGCAGTTAGTCTGTGCATATTAATCAGTTCTAGGCTCCTAGCCAGTGTTCTCTAGTGAGATTACCAAATATGATTTTACTGATCATCCAATTTTTCACTTCTACTTGTACAATTGTTACAAGAAATCAGAATTAATCTCCTGCTGCAGCACCTAGATGCTTAGTAAACAAACTACCGGTATATCAGTTATAATAAAAAAATTATAAACTGGTGGTCGCAGTGACAGCGGAGGAGGTGGTTGATTGTGATGGAGGGTTTGGTGGTGGATGGTGGTGACAGCAGTGGATTCAGTCGTGGCTTCACTATATAGCTCATCCGCAGCTGAGGAAGAGTTATTAACTGGCTGGATAACGTTTTGGACATGTACCACATTCATCGCACTTATCATTTCCCTGTCTATCACTATTTATTTAACCATTTTTTCAGTCGTCAGTATATTCGACTTGTCATTGTACTCCCAAACTGTTATCATGCACTCTCTTCTTGCTGGATAATATTATTGACAATCTGAACGATTTACGGCACTTTGTTGTTGTGTAGGTCTATCATGTGAGACGTGACACTTAGTTTTCTGGTTTTTTCTTTTAGTTTCGATTTCAATAGTGATTGTTTCTGAACAATCACTATAGTGAAAAGTGAATGGTGATTGATTTTTTGAACTTAATACATGTATTGTTCTCTCTATATACTTGTACTTCCACTATACACCCTTTTTGTTAACAGAAAACTGTGCTATCATTTAACTATGGATTTGCGATACTGTAAGCCTTTTCCTCGTGGTACCTTCGTGATGCTGCTGATAAGTGGTCTGCTGTACACTGTGCATTGGTTCATGTTCTACTCCATTACCTTTATCCTTCCTGGTCGCCTCCAGTTCACTACAGTGTATGTTCATCCTGCCGGCTACATACTGCTACCAGTGACTGGATGGATAGGAGAGTCATGGCTGGGTAGATATCGAGCTATTGTCTTTGGAATGCTGATGAGTGGAGTGACTGTTCTGGTAGTGCAAATTGGCTTCCTGTATTTGCAATCTACCTTACATTCAGGTGCAATAAGCTTTCTGTTGACTACAGTGGCTATGGTCATTGGTATTCTTGGCTTTGGTAGTTTGTACACTATCATGCTGCCCTTCTCACTCGATCAAATGATAGGAGCATCAGCTGAGGAGCTCAGTGCTGCAGTACAGTGGTATTACTGGGGATTCAACATAGCACTGGCAATAAGTGGTGTTCTTAGTTGTGTTTCTATCCCAGAACAATTCCAGTTCTTTGAAATCATTTCAGTGATTTTACTGATACTAGGTTCTCTGAGTTTGTCAGCTGCTCTGATAATGGACTGCCTGTGTCACAAGTGGTTAGACACTCACAATAAAACTGGCAATCCCATCAAGCTGATCTTTAAAGTTGTCAACTACGCTCGAAAGAACAAGTGTCCTCGACTTCGCAGTGCATTGACATACATTGATGAGGAACACCCTTCATGTATTGACTTTGGGAAGCACAAGTTTGGAGGACCATTCACAGAAGAAGAGGTGGAGGATGTCAAGACAATATATCGTCTTACTCCATTACTGCATGGTGGTTGCATTTGGTGTAAGCATTTGTCTTGAATTGAATGATCAACTTGGTCTGCATGCCATGATCGTAACCTCCAATCAGATGTTTATGTGTGTTCAGAACTTGAAACGAAGTGTTTACTACACCATGCCTGTCCTTTTAATACCAATATATCGATTCATCTTGTATCCACTGGTCCACAAGTACGTACCAAGCATTCTAAAGGTCATGGGAACAGGAATTGCTCTTTGCCTTGTGGTTACAGTAGTCGAGCTAAATGTTTTATCAATCGGTCATTTCTACAAACTCACTGTGTGCTTGATGACCACACTGTAACAGGAGCTGCAGTACTCTTAGCAGTGCTATTTACACTCAGATATTCCAACAGTTCCAGGCAGCCAGTCCCAGCTGTGTGTTCTACTACTACCTGGTACTATCACTACTCTTGCTGTTGATATTAATAGTGTTTGTGATTCTTGCCAAGCGCTACAAACTGAGAGAGAGGGAGAAACACATCAACATACAGGCCATAGTAGAAGAACACTATGAGAGGTACATGGACCAGGAGGAACAGTACATGAGAGAAGCAGCTCAGAACACTGCATAAAACATTTTGTAATTAATTTCATACTGAGCAGTAGCTAGAACATCAAGTAACATTAATAATTCAAAATAAAAACATTGTACATTTTGTATTATTAATCTTTTTACGTAATTTTATAGATGTTTTTTCAGAGATATTTCGTGTCATTGATACCAGTTAATTGCGTCATCTGTTGTTGTTGGCACATGATAGTACCTGCCCTTTAAATAGGCATAATAACAGTTCTTGTACCACCATGGACCTTTGTAGGCTATTGCACAGTGACGAGATGGGTCTACATCATTGTCAAGATAACTGGTTGAAAGTTTACTACCAGAAAAATGACTGATACCTAAATTTACCAGTATCACCTGCTGTACCAGGTAACCAGGCCAGACACTAGTAAACGATAACCATTGCTAGCATTGCCCACTGTAAAATTACTGTAACCAGCATAGTGCTTGCTCCTTCGCTGCAGCATAGTCCATCCACCACCCTCAGTTGTCATGTTTCAGTAGACTTGCTGGTTGTCAGGATTGATAGAAAATGAAAGTAATAAAGCAAAAAATAAAAGTGTAGGGACATCCCTACTTATCATTGCCGATCAGCAATGATAGTACACTCCATCAGTAGTATGGTCCTGTTCATAAGTATCCTTACAATCAATATAGTATGGCATTACTCAGACTTGCTTTAGTAAAAACCACAGAACAATGCAGTGTAGTTACCACGAACACTTGGAGCAGCAGAGAAGCAGCCATCAACCAGAGAGACACTTCCACCACACCATGATAGTCTTAGACTGATATCTGAGCTCTTAGGATGTCGTTTTACAGACGGTCATACTTATTGCTAATTATTTTAATGATAAAATATCGTTCTACTAATAATTATAAAGCAATTCTGAGCGAATTTATGTTTACTGTGACATAAGAGTTCATTCATCAAAACAACTGCAATAGAAAAATCTAGACAAAACTTACAAAAATAAATTAAAATTGGATAAAATCAACAAAAATCTGTGCTCACATAAATGTATTCCTAATAGTGTCACTCAGTTCTTCTTCCCCTACATAGTTAGATCGTAGCACTGCGACAAGAGTGGCCCAGTTGGCTGGGCTCTGTCGAGTAGACAGCTGCTGCCAGTATGTGAACACATCACTAAAGCAGTCCAGAGCATTTCCACGGCGATGCCTATCGATAGTATCAAGGTCATTTTGATCCATCCCAAGGGACACACCCACTCTCATCCATTTAGCAGATATCTTGCTAGCTACTGCTTCCATAAACTGGAATCGTGATACTGTATCAGTGCCTGCACAGATATACCAGTCACATTATAACGTGCACTAACTGTTAGCTCACCAGTTGTAGTAGGAGTTGAGAAGGTGATGGCGGGAGACTGAGCAGTGGGTGATGCTGAAATAGAGATCATAAAAATAATTATCATCAAACTATCTCAGTCAATGTCTTACCAGTTGGAGGAGGAAACTGTGGTGTAGCTGTGGCTGATGAAATGAATAGATAATTATACTGTTAACATACTTATCATCATCTTGTACACTCACCATCTGGTGCTGCCAACCATGCCAGCATCTCCTCATCAGAGCATAGACCGCAACCAACATCTGGTTTAACAGAGCAGGTGAGCCAGTGAGTAGTAAGATTTGCCACACAAGCATGAGGAATAGATTCGCAGATCTTGAAGGGACAGAAAAACCCATCAGTGAATGCAATCTGTGTCGTATCAAGGTTACGCTGCTTGCAGACAGTGGCTAAGGCTTGGTGGATGGCGGCTCTGATATGAGGAGCAGCTGACGGGTGCCCATTAAAATGAACAGTAAGCCAAGCATGGCACTCTACTAGTAGCACTACTCCACCAAGCTTGCACTCGAGACTGACTGCATTACGACCGAGGACTTTGTGAAGGGCAAATAGAAGATTGTTGAAAAGCAAGGCCACTACTAAGGCAGAGAACACACCAAGAGGTATTACCCTGGTACGACAATTAAGAACAAGAGGAGCAAGCTTTCCAGCAGGAGGGGAAATGTTCTTGGTAGTAGGAAGGATAGAGGGTATAAAAAATAGATCTTCTCCATCGATACACACGGGTGCTATGATTAAGAGGTGCTTTAGAATGGACAGGAAGTCGTCCAGTGTGTAGCTACACTTTCCCTCCTCATTTACTCGATAATTGGAGCACATGATATCCACTAGCTTCTTGTTGAACAACCCTTGGTCTCGCAGTCTTCGTACCTTTGCCATGTGCTCAGAAAGGAGATGATACAGAGAGGGAATGAGATGGAGGTCGATGATGCCGAGATTCAATATCTCTGTGACTTCACTGAGAATGACCTGAGGGTCTGTAAAGACCAGGTGAGCGGCAGCAGCTTTGAAATACAAGCAAAGAGCTGCACCATCAAGAAACACTAAAGCTGCCATTACATCTTCCTCCTCCATATCGAGCTTTTCTCCAATCTCTATACACTCTGCTCGACCTAAAACACCCCGACGCTCCTTTTTTGCCTTGCCACTCACTTCCAGCTCAAATATATACCATCGAGTAGGTATTTCTACTTCTGCATCACAGCAAGCCTCCATGATCTTTTGCCTAATAAAAGATGCCTTTTCACTGCGATTCTTTTTAACCCGAGTGTTGATTGGGAGGAGAATATCACCATCGGGACTAACCTCAATACACATTGACCTCAGATCACCAAGACTCTTTTTCAGCCATCGATTTTTCCCAGAAAGTGTTTCATCAAATAGTCGGCGGTGCTTGTCAGCGTGAGTGCCGATCAAGAGAAACTTTGGCTCCGGTGAGCCTTGGCCACAGCCTACCTTTGAGTGCTTGACAGATGATTGAATACGTATGAGCTCTTCAATGTCCTCAAGTTGTGACTTCTCTAGCTTTGTTGGCTTGCGAAGGTGTTGGTCATCCTTTACATACTCATACTGGAGCTTATCATTGATGGAGTGGTTGAGCTTAGAGGCTACTATGTTGACCGTGCTACCCCTGACAAATGCAGGTACGAGGCTGATGAATGATGGCTGTCCACCAGAATCTATCAGGTGGACAAAGGTCTTCATTTTCTTTTCTTTCTTTGAAATATCAGGGTCCGTCAGAAGCTTTTTGACAATATCTGAAGCTATGCCTTCCATTTTAGGAGGAACAAAAGAATCGTCATGATCGTCACTCTCTTCTTTTGATGAAGAATTAGAGACTAGTGGAGTAGCTAGTAATTGTACTGGCGGTGTGTGATCTACTGGAGGAGTGTGATGCTCATCAGATTCCTCTTGTCCACTGATCTCAGTGGCTGGATGAGTGGTGTTGGTTGCTGGTTGAGGAGGAACAGGACGGGATGGATTGAGCTCAATCATCTTCACCTCCTCTGCAATGTATTTGAGGTATGTATCATCATCGAGCTCAGTCCATGTAACATCTCCACTGCCATCGGCTTTGATTCGGTAGAAAGAGATGGCTCTGGTTGCTCGTGTTGCTAATGGTGTGCTGCTCCTCTTAGGAGGTGGTGGCAGACCAAGAAGGAGATATCTGATGCCGGTCTTACCCACACCAGGAGGACCAGTAATAAGAGCTTTAATGATGAGAACTCGAGTAACCCCATCTCTCATTGCTCTCTGTACTAGTTTTGTGTAGGTCTCTTGGTCATCTGAAGAAAGAGACGATAATACATTAGTATAACGTAAGTACTTACATGCTATGATAAATAATTATTGGTAACTTCACAGCAAGAGGGTACCCATTGTTAATTAATTATTTATGAGTCTGTCTACAAAATTATTCAAACACTTTGTCAAGATGAAATGCACTACAACTTGGAGTAAAGACAGTAATCGAGATGTCAAAGGCTGCTCTTCTGCAGTAGCTTTAAAGTTAAGCGTAGATACAAAGTAGAAACACTGAAATTGTACATTCCGAGCTGAATATCAAGAACCATGTTTGTATCTGAGGCTATAGTCATAAAAGAAGCTTGCATAGCGATCGTATAGATGTAAAATTAAGAGGTCTTAATTCATACCTTTTACACCGTGGCTGTACACGTACCAAGCTAAGGTGCAAGCAGCTAAATACCATTCTTATGCTGCTGTAACGCTATAACAGCCATTTGTTTGCTGCTTCACGCTTGCATAGTGAATAAATATAGGGCTTCTGCAGTACATGCTGCCTGCTGCAGTTGGTACAGCCATGAAATCTTACTATGATAAAAAATTCCAAATAAGGTACATGTATATAGTCATGTATAGTAGATATCAAGGTAGCCTCGTACCCAGGCTCTCGAATTGAAGGACTCCGGTCAAAAACGGCAATTAAACGTTTTCCGTATATTGCGAGAAAACGAAGCTAGAAGTTCGGATTGTCACCGTGCCGATGCAGTTCTATGCGTATGTGACAAAGCTATGATCGGTGAACGCTATTAATTGTAGTAGGGGTTCTTCAAGCATTGATGCAGTCTGCTAATACATATAAACTGAAGATTGGTGAAAAACGTTTTAGTGCCGTTATTTACCGGAGCCCTTCAATTATACTACGTAGTATATATTATCTCTGGTTTGACGGTGGTTAGCTGCTCCATTATTTTATTTGCTACTGGCTATACCTACATAATATGCAAAAACAATCACCCTTGGCTGGATTTTATGGTTCTTTGTCTGCTAAGCATTGTGCAGTGTTAATGTACCAAAAAGGAAACTGTTTGGATTTTGCCATTATACGTCAAGTTATTATTGAGTTGCATGCTTCCTTACCGGCTCGATATGCTCCTGGCAATAATGCAATGACCACAAGTATGTTAATGAAGTCTTAATGAAAGACCTATACGAGCTATTTATTTCTTGGGGTGAGCCAGGGTGAACCCACGCGGACCGAAAAGCGTCCTCTGTGAAATATCCTATATTACCCTATGATCAATATGATTTGGTGTAACAGTCGTATTGCTATCGACGTTCAGGCTTGCCCACACTATGATGTCTTAATATTCATCTAGTATTTTATCAAGACAGCTGCTTATTGTGTTTGAACAATTGGAGTCTGTTCGTGATTGAACATTGTTTGTACATAGTTGTTTGTCGCTGTGTTCTGCACGGCCTTATGTGTCTGGAGTTGTAATCTTAGTGTCTCCGTTTCTTCCTAGCTCTATTTAAATGTGTGTGTTCTGCTAATAAGTTAGTCTTTGAATCCTGACCTAATTCTGTCAAACACTACACTGCTCACCAAAATATTGATGATCACTCTGCTCTGCTGGGTCCAGTGGTTTGTTCTGCAGCTAATGATAAAGACATACTTAATGAAGATTACAAGAAAGTGAAAAAAACATCTGATGGTTACACCGTATACTACAGTAAACTATACTGTTGATGTCCATGCACTCTTGTTTATATCAGGATAATCATTGTTAGTTTTGAAAAAAAAAACAGAATCAGCAGTGTTTAGGCTGGTTAAGCATGCCTTGATGAAGTATTGTACAGTTACGAGCCAAATCGATCGAATGCCATGAGCGGCAAATATTCTCGATTTGGCCTGATTTCGACAAAGTAAGTGTTTTATGTCTAGAAAGATCTCCAATTGATCACAATTAATTTTGGTCGTGCACAATAGATGCAGCAGCTTGCTTGAGCGTGGTTAAATCCCAAAAAATCTTTCCAGCTTTGTTCGCATCAGGCGCATGCACCTGCTATGTGTACCAGGCTCTCTATAGCTCTCTTTTCGCCAAATGCACCCACGCACGCGAGCCTGGGTACGAGGCTAGGAACATACTTTACTAGCTATACAGTACTGCCCAGAGAAAAATTTAAGTACAAAATTAATACTAGCTGTCAACTGGACTCACACTCGAACGCAATGCCAAACACGATAATGCAGTGTGCTAAATCTGCTCATATGACATGATCAAATCATTCGAATGGTGCTTGCATGTTCAGGTAAAAAGGACACCGAATCAAAGGTCAGAAATAGAACAATTTTCTATATTTTTATGATGCAACATAGCACAAGCCACTGCGTCACATTAGAGAGGTTTATATTCACGCTTGTTACTATAATATTATCACTTTACAGGCAAACACGAGACAGGAGCGGAAGTATACGGGAGAGCTCAATGGTGCCTCTCTAAGGCAGACAATTTAGCATAAATCACGGAATAGCATAGGCACAGTACATACATTGCAGGTTCAAATTTATGTAGATGTACCTTATATTTATAGTAGTTAGCATAGAGCTGTTTCCCATGGGTAGCTAGTCGTATTCCAGCATACCAAGACAAGAATTGGTCTTCACTGTCAGCACACACCACCTTGATGTCTTCGGTGTCTGGAATCATGTGTAGCTTACTGCACTTTGGCTGAGAATGAAAACACGTACATCACACACAAAACAGTGAAGACTAGATCAAGGTCTCTAGAGACAGAACTAACATACGACTACAAGAGACTTACTCTCAAAGCTAGACAGAAATCGGTTGGTGCCTCCAGCATCTTTTTGAAGCCGACTCCTCGATAAAGATTGTAGTCCATGAAATAGCAGAGAAGCTGAATATTACTGGCTGTCTAGTGGAGAAAAAGCAAACAGTGTCAACGAGAGAGAGAGAGAGAGAGAGAGAGAGAGAGAGAGAGAGAGAGAGAGAGAGAGAGAGAGAGAGAGAGAGAGTGAGCAGAGAGAGAAGGCCCTTTCACATAGAGGCATCGATGAGCATTGCTTATGTTCACATGATTGCAGATTGTTTAATTCAAATCAAAATAAAAATGTATTTGCATTCACCTCTGGAGGTGGCTTAAAAGCGAATCACGGTTATGCGTGTACAAGTGTAGACAGATAACGGCACAAGGCACCTAGCAGCCCAAAGCTATGTAGTCAACATTTAATTTTGAAGCTACAAAAACGTTCACTTGAAGAACCCGGTGTGCGTTTTCTGCATCTAATGGACTAACAAGTGAGTGCAATCAATTTGAAAATTGAATCTGCATTGTATGCAAATTGAATCTGCATCCAAACAAGGTCCATGTGCAAAAGGGCTTAGAGTAAGAGTGAAAGATAGAGAGAGATGCCAAGCATGATTGTCTTACTGTGGCAAGCTAACCTTCTCGGTGCCACTGATAGTATGGTAGAGTCCAGTTCCTCTTAGTATAAAATACACCTTCCTCCATTTTGACTCGTATCCATCCTTAAGATGTAGATACCCCTCTAGCTCAGGTGCACGCAGGGCTGTCTGCTTTTCGACAGGAATCTCGTGAAGTCTGTGAGGTCTGCGATCTTTGTGAGCTTGGTAATACTCTTTGCCCCTAGTGATTGTTGCTAGCAGTGAGGGTAAATAATTCTGGAAGGAAAAGAATGTTTTAACATTGAAATGGTCACAACATTGATTACAGCTACCTCAGTTATCTGAACCGGGATTATTGGAACACTCGTTTAACTGAACAGAAGATTTGGGTTGTTTATGCTTTTGTAACTCAGTAAATTTAATATTTATGAATCTCATTAGCATTGTTCACTATCTGACTCATCTACAAGTTTTTTCATCATTTGAACAAACGTCGAATTTCATTCTTGCATGACCAGAGCTGTTCGAATAATCGAATAATCGAGATTGCACTATAGTATGCTTCACAAAGAGATTTTTGAGACTGCTAAACTCACTCATTTTACACGTAGATACACAGTATTGTCGCTACATACACTATTGTCGCTATACTTTTTCTTTTTTATTATTGTTAACTATACTGTTTCAAGTTACAATAAGGCAAGGAAAAATAAATTAAGATATAGCAAAGTTAGGCAGCATTTGCGTGAATTATATCACCATTATAAATGCTCACAAAAATACCAGCTCAATAACTCACTGTGGGGTCTTCAAATATCTCGTACTTGTCATCCATCAGTTTGAACATAAACCGATTGTTGTTGTCCTTAGCCCAGTTATTATACACATCCATCACACACTCGTGATCCTCGAGGGAACGCTCTAAACAGCAGAGACAACAGGAGATAAAAATTAAGAGAGAGCTGAGCATGCACAGGAGAGATAGAGAGAAGAGAGAGAAGTTGGATCAACTAGCAATAGAATTCATCATGGTGAATATCAATGGCAATTTTTATTACCCCCATCACTCAATAATAGTATCCTCCCAGCACACAAACTTCTTTACCAATATTCTATACCCTATACTCACCTAGACCAATGTCTCCCAGTCGCTCAATCAGAGCCCAATTAGGACTTTCCTTAAAGTGGTTTTTGTTGACCAGCAAGTAACATGCATCTGCTGATGACAATCCTTCCTCAAGTACTATCATTTTACTGGAACCATCATCATTGAATACTTCAACGCAAGCTGCCAAAGTATTCAAAGCACTCTTGTTGGCTTCCTTCTTCCAGCCAGCTTTCTTCTTCCCGGCAGCTTTCTTCTTTCTGGGCATCTCACTGCGAGAAATATGCATCTTCGCTTCCATTAGCTTCTTCTCTCTCCAATCTTTTGTTAATCTTTCGTCATCTCGAAGTAGGAGAAAGAGAGAAGCTGGAGAGAGAGAGAGAGAGAGAGTATAAAACTGAACAGTGTAGTGTCGTGGCAATTTGCCCACACTCTGAAGTAATACTGACGTCATGAATGTTGTGTGATGGTGCATTTCACGCCGTATGTTATTATAATACTGTATGTTGTAAGCTTCCAAGTGTCTAGCCTTGTTGTCAGTCCTAATGGCCTTGCACAAGATTAGTCACTAAACTGCATTGATCAGGTATTCTAATAATGCCCTACACGCAGGAAGGTAGCCAAGAGTAGCTCGCAAATGATGACCGAGTATAACCCGAGGCCTACTATGCCTAGCCTCCAGGCCACTCTCCCTGCTAAAGAGATCGCTTGGTACATGGTCCGGACTGTCTGGCTAGTGTCTGCGCATGCTTCAATATTATCCATAAACTAGGGTAAACTAACTGGATGAGAACAACCTTCTCTTATGCACTACTAAGATCCTCAAGCCGTTGTCTCAGAGGAGTCCGTGCAGCAATGCTATACAGCTCGTGCCCTAAACACACCGGTGGATGCCATTTGCGCCGAATCTCCCATCTAACTTATAATAACTACCTCTACCAAGAGTATAATTAATTATATCACAGCTAAGCGATGTTGACCAACCAGGTTGCATAGCTGCGGGTCTCTAAATCTCATAACGCTGTGTCTACAGTGCCGTAACGGCATCCAAAAATTTTAACCTTAAATTGCCGGTACCGGCATTTTAAGCAAAAATTGAACGATGCCGGTACCGGCACTGTAGACACAGCGTTATAGTGCCGACAGACGTAACCTATAAAGGCTGGTTTGTAGCAAAGACCGGTCAGCAGGTTCCAGTGGTTCAGCGGTTTAGCAAGGTGGCTTGTAATACAATCGTTCAGCGTTCGATTCTTGCTGTATGTATGTTTATTTTTTTAGTTTTTTAGCTGATTAATTTTCTCAACGATCCTTAGACTAAGCAAGGGCCGAAGACTTGGACCCTCCCGACGATCCTTAGGCTTAGCCGAAGGCCCTGTTTAGAACGATCTTAGCACTGTAATGGATGAAGAAGACACTAACACTGACAACTCAGTGGAACACTATAATGATCATGGCTGGAAGCCTAGTCCGGAATAGCTAGAGGACTCGAGTAGACACGCCTAGTCGAGCGCCTAGTTGATGTCGATATCACGATCACAGAGGCTTCTAGCTTTTTACAATTTCCAATGCCAGTTGTCAACAGCACAGGGGTCCTTCAAAGTACAGCTTACGCTGCAGCGTCATGAGCGTGGTGTAGTAGCCCGAAACTTAGCCACTCATGCCACTTTTTGTTCGCGCCTGGGTATGTCCCCGATTTGGTACCTGTTCGCCTACTCCCACTTCGCCTACTCCCATTTTGCCTACTTACAGCCCCAAAGGGACGTTTTGCCTACTAGAAGTAAGCAAAACTAAACCCTAAACCCTGAACCCTAGAAACCTTCTCCTAACTGTGCAAAGTCGGGAGGGTGTCCTAAACCGGGCCTTCGGCCCTTGGTAAGCCTAAGGATCGTCGGGAGGGTCGTCCTAAACCGGGCCTTCGGCCCTGGCTAAAGATCGTCGAGAGGGTCGTCCTAAACAGGGCCTTCGTCCTTCACTGGATCTGCAAGCTGTCCCGACGATCGACTTAGTTAAAAAACTTAAGTTTTGTGGGGAAAAAAATTAAAAATAATAAGTACTGAGCGGGAATCGAACCCTGAACATTTGCACTACAAGCCACCGCACTAAACCGCTGCGCCACCGGAACGAGCTGACCGACCAGTGCTATAAACAAGCCATTATAGTGATTCTGTACGCGCGCGCGTAGATAATATAAGCCGCCGAAGGCGGCTTGCGTAGGCAAAACGTCCCTTTGGGGCTGTAAGTAGGCAAAATGGGAGTAGGCGAAGTGGGAGTAGGCAAACCGGTACTATCCCATGTCCCCTTTGACCCGCCATCTGAGGAAATAACAGTGTTACTCAGGGTATAGTACTGCTTTAGACAAATTTTCACCTCTAGCTGAAGCGTCCAGAGCCATGAGAGCAGAGACAAAGCGAAGCTGTTTCAAAACTGATGTGGGCGGAGTCAATAATCATCAGCAGCAAGAGGGTTAATTAATGGCGTCAGCAGTCCAAAAACCATGTTTTTCGAGGATTACTCGCTTCTGGTAGTATTCGATGCCTATCTCTTTGACAACTGAGCTAGCTGGGGAGGAGCACGTGATCTTAACCCGTGCACCCACGCGTTGACGACCAGGCCACGTCAGCTCGTTGTTGGGCGTGTCATTGTAGGCGTGGTTTCTTCTGGTCTGGACGAATTTCCAGCGCTCTTGTAGTACGCAGCGTTTCCGGATTGTGTGACTGATTGCAGCTATCCAGGTACATTTAGATGACTGCGCCAGTAATTCCTACCAGTTCTGAATGCTTGCCATTGACCAATAGACAGAAGTAAGTGCAGCTAGCTATCTCGCTTGCTCGCTCGCTTCATCCTCTTGCAAGCGGCTCAGGCCCCTTCGGCTAGACACACACAGACACTACAAACATATCTTTTCATTCACACAGTTCATATCTGTCTCCTTAAAAAAAAGAGTTCTTCAGTCGCTAGATCCTTTGATCCTCAAAGGCCCGAAACCGGAAACTTGTAAAGATGAAAGTTCCGCTTCCATGCCGACAGAGGGGGTGGTTTCACGGTACTTGAATGCCGCCTGCATCTCATTTCCTGTACAATAACCATTATAACTTGTGTTATTAATAATTATTAAAGTGGGCACTTACCATGAATACTAAGTAGCGTTGTATTTTTACAACTTTTCAGAGGTCAAAGAGCTATCTAACAAGTAAGTGCGCTATTCCAGATATATACACGTGCGATGGTGCATGTTTGGTAGTCATTCGTTAACTCAGGACTGCGCTAGGTTTACCGAAAGAGGAAAGAAAGAAAGAAAGAGAAAGAAAGAAAGAAAAAAGAAAGATGAACAATTCGCGTGGGCGGCGATTTCCACTTTAGAAACGTCTGCCAGCTTCGTCAAAGGTATTTTCATGCTCAGAACATTCGTCTGATCAGAGATCAATCCTAGATGTCTGGAATCTCGATAAACGCTATAACAGCGAAGATCTGGAACTGCTGCCTGTGAGTCGCAATCTTGATTTTCGTCGTCAAGCAAGCAGTCCCGGCGACTTTCATAGACTTCCTACAAGCGCTTTCACTTCAGATTCCCTCAGAGATAGCTAAAATGCAGTACAAATGTATAACAGTAGAGATATGTGCGAAAACTTTTTTTTATTTGAGATAATAAAGCTCAATAGCCAGGGGCTAATAGAGAGCAGAAATAAACAGTAATAATACGAATAATTATTAGTTATGATAGACAATAATGAGTTATTTTTAGTGGGGTGGAGTGGGATTCTTAAAATGTCTAGAGACTTGGAAAGAAAAACTGGACAGAGAGAGAAGACTTAATAGAAGAATCTAGAGAATTCCACAGAAGAATGGTAGAGGGGAAAAAAAGATTTAGAGAAGGAACTGGAACGGGAAAAATAGGAGGGAAGTTGTTGGGGTCATAGGAACGAATGGGGTAGGGAGGACGGGGCATTTGGTAAGAATGGACGAGCAAGGGAAGAGAGAAGGGTTTTTAGATATTTTGAAAGATTTTTTAGACCGTAGACTTTGAGACGTGAGGAGAGACTTGTGATTTGATTTGAAGATATTATAGAGGGGATAGGGTAAGGATTGAATTTAGAAGCAAGTTATAGAGCGAAATATTGAACAGATTCAAGTTTAGCAGAGAGTGTAAGAGAGGAAGGAGACCAGACAGGAGAGCAATATTCAAGAATTGGACGAACTAACGAAAAATATAAACGAATAATAGAAGAAGAATAAAAATGATAAAAATGTCTGAAAATTAAACCTAGTACTTTACGGGACTTTTTACAAATGTGAGAAATGTGCATGGAAAAGGAAAGAGATGGAGTGAGAAAAACACCAAGATACTTAAGGAAATAAACACGATCAATAGGGGAGTCAGAGATAAGCAGAGGAGGGAGAGAATTGACAAAAGAGGAGTTGGAACGTTGGAAAAACATGTATTTACATTTAGAGGGGTTAAGGGTGCAGGCCCTAACAACCATTAACTTATGCAGGAATGCACACAGGGTGGTGCTATGTTATCATGAACAAGCCCACAATGACCACAGATAACATTTATTCATAACATCGTGGTAACAAGTGCGTATTCAGCTAGACACGCACAGTAAATTCCAACGGCTAGATGAAAGATTCTTTTGCATAACTCGATAAAAGTCGATCTGTGTTCATCGAAATCTATTCAAATTTGGAATAAATTATAGCTTCTACAACACGTGCTCTAGACCGTAACAGAGAGATTTTTCAAATAATCCGCAAACAACATGTCAAACAGTAATACTTCGATATGAAAAATCGAATTTCTTAGCTCTGCATATTGCGCATCTAAAAAAGCTCTCTGTTGCTGTCTTGCCCTGGCCAAGATGCACATAATAGTGTGAACTCGGTTTCTACAAACAATTCAACGGTGAGTTTTATCGACTAGAAGGTGCTATCTTTCAATACGGCGCGGTTATATAGCCGTACTGCTTCTAGCGTTCTGTGTTGCATAATAGACTACGCTCGTAGTAGCCTTTAGACTAGCGCTTGTTTTATTGTGACAACTATCATAGTTTCAGAGATATGAGTCCTTAGCAACCAAGCAAAAATTCGTGCGTGGGCGTGTGCCTGCACCCTTAAGGAAAAGAAAATTAGAAGAGAGTCAGGAGGAGACACAAGAGAGGTCGGATTGGAAGTTATAAAAATCATAAGAGGAGTTAATAGGTTTGAAGATAAAGATGTCATCTGCATAGAGCATGAGGTGGCAATTGAATGAGAGGAAGAGTTGAGTGATACCATTGACATATAAAATAAAGAGAAGAGGATCGAGAATTGAGCCTTGCGAAACGCCAGAGAGAACAGACAGAGAAGAAGAGGAGGAGCCATTGAGACAGACAGATTGACACCTGTTAAGAAGGTAGGAATGCAGCCAGTTTAACAGGAGAGGAGGAAAGTTTTGAGAAGAGAGATGGTCAAGTAAAGGTTGGTGAGGGACAGAGTCAAAGGCTTTTTTAACACATGAGTAGCCGCCATCTTAATTCGAGGTCATCCCTACATATTCGACACTTCTTAAACTATACTCTCGCCTGTTACTGTGTATTACCGAGGCAAAACGCGATATAACCAAGTGTGGTTAATTTTACCGACCGAGCCTAGCGCCTTTACGCAAGCAGTGTCTAGACCACGGGTCTGGTCCCGTTTCGTCGACTGCCGTTTTGGTCCCGTTTCGTCGACTGCCGTTTTGGTCGACTCGACCAGTCAATTAATTAACGCCCACGCACTCACTCATGCAATTAACGCCCACTGGTTTAGGACGACCCTACCGCCGATCCTAGGCTTACCCGACGATCGTTATGCACTCTCCCGACGATTCTTAGTTAGGAAGACCCTTCCGACGATCCTTAGTTAGTTAGGAAGACCCTCCCTACTTTGCACAGTTAGGAGAAGGTTTTTAGGGTTTTGGGTTTAGCTGTATGTTAAACTCAGTGCTAAAAACAAGCCTTTATAGTAATTCTGTACGCGCGCGATGACCTTTGAATGTCTGTCCTTAACGGGATTCGATATTTCGCCTGGTGATGAATTTTATACGTGCAAAGACACCTAAATCTGCTATCTGTCGTTGCCCCATCTTACAGTAGCAAGGAGATTGCTCGAAATTGTTACTAAAGTGACGAACCTGGAAACCGGCGGTGAAAATGGAGTTTCGTCATCTTCGTTTTCTTCTTCTTTTTTCAGCGCGCCTAGCGCCTTTACGCGAGCAGTGCCGAGACCAAAACACCCACGAACAGTCGTGATATTCTCCAGGCAAGTGCCTTTTGAACTTTGTTTTTAGCGAAACGGCGATATAAATTCCGCGATTTCTCGATCGTGATCCATTGTCAGCTAAGTGTTAGACACCATTATTGTGATTGCGCAATACGCACGTGACCAAGCAGTGGTTAGCGCACGTGACCAAGCACTAGCTTGAGTATCTCTGCGCCGTAGGGATCACGGAGAACATACATCTGTCTGGAGTCTTCAAAGAACGGTAAGCTCGTATAGGATCACAATTCTGCGCTTGCCAGATAATTACAACGGCCGTATGCGTACCTGTCTACAAACTAATGTGGGCGGGGCTCGTATGCACTTCATGCATGTATGTATGCGTAGGCGAGCTGATATGTACAGCATAACAATTATTTTTAGCTACATTGTAATAATAAAGAAAAGCCATCAACAACAGGAAAACTAAACCAATAGTGGAAACAAAGATGGATTAGTGCATGCATGATATTGAACTGCACTTCACTAAAAAAGTAAAAAGGACACAAACAAGAAATTAAAAGATTTTTATCGAATTCAAATGGATGTAGGGTTGTGAAATCTACCACTGGTTCACAATGTAAACTAACAAGGAACAAGCATGGAATGGTAACACAATTGACTTGCTAACAGACCATAGATCCCCCTACATCAGCGGCTGTACACAAGCTGAAAGTACGTCAAGTGTCAGCAGTCAACAGCAACTAGGTTAACCACCGCAGCCACTGATGTAGAGATCTATGGTCTGTTAGCAAGTCAATCGTGTTACCATTCCATGCTTGTTACTTGTTAGTTTACATTGTGAACCAGTGGTAGATTTCACACTGAACCCTACATCCTTTTGATTTCGATAGAAATCTATTTAATTTCTTTAGGCAATCAATTTCGTGAGTTTTCACGTGACTACGGGGCGCGATTGCGCATGAAGCTGTTTACAGAGCTTTTTAGCTGCCAAAACTGGCGTGTTTGTCGTGAAAAGTCCTACAAGCGACGGCTAATGCCTGCTACTCGTTGTTCTCGATGCTACTGACGGCATATTCTATGTGATTTATGTTCACGCAATGGTTCTCTTGTTGATTCGAGACTGTTCCAGTGATGATGAACATCGCGATTGTAGCCAACCAGGTTGGCATTGCTCTAGGAAGAGTTTTAGCATGCTAGAAGCCTGTGAACATGGTACACGCTTGCTAACTAGACTGGTGACGTGTCGTTTGTTTACATTCCATTGTGCCACGAAAACCTGGCCTTAGTGACCAGACTTTATCCCCAGAAAGTCTGGCCTGCGAGACTAGTGATGACGAGTGTGTAGGGTCTGAATGCAGCTTAAAAAACATGCTGATATGATCGTCAGCCATTCGCACATGTCGCACTAGGAACAAAATATCTTAGTGTGCACTAATTCTCCCGGACCAAAATAACGGTGGCAGACCCTCCCAGACCACACCTCTTGCGCAATACGTATACGCACGTGACCAAGCGGTGGCAAGCGCACGTGATTGACCAAGCACTAGGCAGTTACTCCATAGATGTTACAGTAATGGATAGGATGATAAGATTTCCTCCAAATCAATACGTGACGTCACGTCGAGGTGGTCGATGCGCATTACCACGCGTAGCAGCGATTACTAATTAGCAGCAGATGAGCGGGGTGTAGTTGTTTGTTCTGTACAGCTTTCTTTAGCTGTCTTTGTACTACGATGGCCGGTAGGGTCACCGCTTACCGCCTCCGCTGCCGCCGCCGCCGCCGCTACCATCAGTCGCGTGGCGCGGGTTAGTCTGGCCGCTGCCCCTCCCCGCCTATTGAGTGGGTGGTGGACTGCGTGTAGGGTCTAGCAAACATGAAACATTGCCATTCATCGATTTATAATGAATATTAATCGTGTATATGCAATTAATTATTGCAATGATAAGCGGGGATTCCTCAGCGTCATTGTACCGCACGAATTGCCTCACTCTACGCTGGTTTAAGCGATCTATGCTTGAAACGTGGTAGACTATTTTCGAGAGCATCGTCAACAGTATGACTGTTAGGTTTCACCCACCGTAGCTGTTCTGCCATAGCCTGTAATATTTTTCACGATCAAACCCTGCCCATGATCCATGAATATTACTGCTCAAGATCTTGAGCAGTAGAATCTGATTGGTCGGTTGGGAAACTATGAATGGCAATGTTTGCTAGACCCTTCACGCCGTTCCTACCAACTCAATAGGCGGGGAGGGGCAGTGGCCAGACCAGGGGCGGATACAGGATTCGAAAAAGGGGGGGCCAAACGGTGGAGGGGGGAAGCAATGAATGCGCGCGCTTGCGCGCGAGCGATTTTTTGAAAAATAGCTAATTAATATTCATTAGAATACGTCATTTTAAACTGCGTTCGCGGTAGCCTGTAGCTGTTGGAGAGCAAGACAGACCGCGAAACATGGTTATAGACTTGAGATAGGTTATAATTTTACTACAGGACAGCAGCGCAGGTCCAGAGAAATCGTGTAAGCAAGCTATGGAAGCGAGTCAGTCTCGCTCGTGGTATTATTATTATTGAAAAACACACCACATAAGGTGTACATGTAGATTTAAAATTAATGTTAATCAGTAGCAATTTTCCTTAGCATTAAGTCAATAGGAGAGCTTCCCTGACAAATGTTAACAGTGCTTGATGACAGCAGGAAATCTCTTAATACTATAGCACATCTCTCGTCATCAGTGGAATATTCTTTTAAATAAGTTCGACCACAGAAAATATTGTGTCCAGAGAAAGTATAAGCCAAATCTTCGTTAAAGATCAGTTTGACCAAAGTGTTTGAGTTGTTTTTTGCATTTTTGATAAATTTAAGCGATCTTGAAGAAACCAAGTTATAAATACTTTGGACTCTAGCACATCGATGCAGGATACCGGTATGCGTTCTACGAGGTAATCTCCAGATACGCCGCAGACAGTTGTTTAATACAACCTCTAAACTCCTTAGACCAGGAGAAGAAATATTCCAAAGTTCGCAACCATACAGAGCTAGACAATATGATGAAAACAGATATATCATAGGAATCGGTCCGATGTTTGGAAAAGTAGAAAATAAGCTATTAGCAGCCCTGGATAAATAACGAGATTTTAGCAGAATATCTTCATCGTCACAGAGATTATACTTTAGCTTGTTACCCAAGTGCACGACGGTATTAGAAAATTGGAGAGACGAGTCACAGAAGAGGAAATTAGAATTAATATTGTCAAAATCAGATACACCCAAACGAAAATTAATAAGCTGAGTCTTGAGAGGATTGAAATGTAGACCAAGACAACTACCATGTGATTCACAAGTAGCAAGAAGGGTGCGTAATGCAGAGGCAGAAGGTGCCAAAAGCACTATATCATCTGCGTATGCAAGGGCGCCTGCATAATGGCTATTCCAAAAACAACCAACTCCAGTAGACTCAAGCTTTAAAAGCAGCTCATCTAGATAAATAGAAAACAATACAGGTGACAAAACACCACCCTGGCGAACTCCATTGGATACTGTGAAAGGAGAAGAGAGAGCATTTCTCCACCTCACAGATAAATTTTGCGTAGAGTACCAAGAACTTAGCAAACGAACCACAGGCAAGGGAAGACCACGTGACACAAGCAGATCAAACAAGATATCATGTCTGACAAGATCAAAAGCCTTGGAAGCATCAAGAAAACATGCGAATACAGGAGATCCATTGTGGATGTATTTAGCAACTATCTGCTTAAGAACTCCAGTACAGAGAGCAGTTGAAGAACCATTTTTAAAACCAAATTGGAAATCACTGGTGACTAAAAAGTGAGAGTAATCCAATAAGATACACCACTCAAGGATCTTACTAAGGGTGGACGCCAGAGCAATAGGCCTATAAGAATCTGAGGAAGAAGGATTTTTACCAGGTTTAGGAATAGGCACAAGTACACAATTAACAAGTTGTGCAGGAAGAAAGCCATGGCGCAACAAAACAGAGAAAAAGTTAGCAAGTGGTTCAGCAATTACAGGGGCCGCAATAATAAAGTGATTGGAAACCAGGCTAGAGTCATCTTTCTTATCTCTTTTTAAGTGCTGGATAGCGTCTAAGACAGTCTCAAAGGAGAAGGCAGAAAAAATAGGATTATCTAAGGACTGACCAAGTGAACCAGAATTGGAAGAATGACACGCATGTTTGTTTAAAGTGATAGATAGTTTATCACGGAACAGCTCAGAGGTAGCTTTATCATCAATAACGCCATCTATTCGATGATGAGATGATGCCTGTGAAGTGCTTTGAAATTTTTTGACATTCTGCCAGAAATCTTTTTATTACGAATAGAAAAAGCTTTTGCTAGTTTTTCACGGGCAATATGCTCTCTTCTTCGCTTGAGTCGACGAACTTCATATTTATAACGAGACTTTGATTTTTTCTTAATAACAGCAAGAACACCTGCAGAAGGGGAACCAGCTTCTAACCAAATCCTATACCAAAAATTTGCTTTATCTCTTAAATCTTTAGCAGCATCATTCCATCCAGGTACTTTGTGTTTGCGAACGGTAGGAGGAATAGAGGGTAAAGCATTGCAAGCAGCAACTGAGATACAATTCAAGAAGGATGTAAGGTACTGAGAGATATCAGCTGAGTGAACTTTGCAATGAGGATTACAACAGCAGAAAACTTCATCGGGGAGCACAGGAAGATTAGAGACAATGGAGGCAAGAAACTGTTCAATATTATAATTATCGACCTGGGCCCAGTTTGTAGAATGAGAATGAGTATTAGGAATCTGAGGAGATTTAACTGGCAAAGAGGAAGGACAGATATCAAAAACAATAGAAATAGGAATATGATCAGAAAGATTGGAACCGTATAACAGAGGAGAAGCGGACATGGTTAGCGAAGCAAGAGTAGAGTCACAAAAGAAATGGTCAAGCCACGAGGTTGAATTGTTAGCATCAGAGAAAAATGTGTACTCAATTGATGAAGCTGGTAAATGGTCAACACAGACTAAGGCTTTGTCAGATAAAAAATCCGACAAGCAGGAAGCACGAATAGAGGGCACTGATAAATCGACATTGAAGTCACCACCGATAACCAAGTGCGATAACCAAGTCTACAGTGTTTAGTATGCGTTGCTGTGCATGCTAAACACTGTAGACACGCCCAGTTTAATTGTGGTTAGCACTGATTGGCTTCTGATTGCATAACTAAAGCGTTGCTGTACAGTAATCCTGTATACATGCATCCTGCAGTTGCTGTGTTTGTGGAATGGTGGATAGTGTCATTCCACCAAGGCATCTGCACCTTAGGTGCTATTTTTATGCCTCGGTGGGCGGAGCCACGGGGCATACAGTAGTCGTGTTGTGTGTCTGTCTGTCTGTCACTCCGTCTGTTACTTCAGTATCTTAGCGTACGCTGAAAGTTAAGCTTTGGAACTGGCAATGCAAGTAGAACATGATATTATCTCGCTTTTGAACATGTGAAAGTTGTATACGAAGCTTCGTTCTTGAGTTATGGCGTGATTTGCTTACTTTGTTTGCCGTTGCTGGCGATCTGGACTTCTCGAAAGGCAAAGCTGTCCACAGTTGACTGCCTAGAAGCTGATAGGTTAGAATTTTACTACAGGATAGCAGCGCAGATCCAGAGAAGTCGTGTAAGCAAGCTATGGAAGCTATCTAGCTCGTGGTATGAGTGCGCTGTGCTAAACACTGTAGACACGCCCAGTTGAATTGTGGTTAGCACTGATTGGCTTCTGATTGCATAACTAAAGCATTGTGACTGCTGTACAGAAATCCTGTATACATGCATCTGTAGTTGCTGTGTTTGTAGAATGGTGGATAGTTGTGTTTGTTGATATTTGTAGCAGTATTCTCACAACAATGAGTGCAGTAGTCTTGTTGCAGTATACTTTAACTTGTTTCTACTGCAGCTTACACTTTCATGATACTGTTTTGATCCTTCTGTGAATCTACTGCATGCATATATACGTGCTGTCATAATTATGCATCTGCTAATTGAATGCCATACATGCTACATGTACTGCACCGAGGCATCTGCACCTTTGGTGCTTCATTAATTAGGCAAACGGGTAACTGTCCCCTTAGCACGCATGAACCACTGTCAGCCTCCTCAGATCTTTAATGCCTTTTCTCTCTGGCCCCAGGATTTAAACCAGAGTCCCTTGAGTTGTAGGCCCAAGACTAACCACCAGGGCACCCACACACAAACACACACACACACACCTGATGATGGTATATCTGGTCCTCTATCAGGAACAGTAGATGGTCTCTTTTTAGAGAAAGACTCTGAAGGACTATTGTGTGAGGAGAAACAGTGAGAGCGAGGAGAAATAATTATTAAGAGTGACAAAGAAACTACACAGAGCTAACTCATGCTTCTGTTGACGGGTAGGAGATTCTCCCTTCGGAGCAAAGTGAACAGGTGTGGGGTGATGTTGCTGCTGCAGGGGTGGCGGCTGAGATTGTGGGAGAGGAGGAGCAGCCTGCAGGAACATGTGACAGTTACACACAGTCAACAATAATAGCTAGTGTATGACACCCACACACCCACCCCCACACACACTCGAGTAAACACATACTTTCAAGGTGTTGATGCATTTTAGGCCACGCGTTTACAGAAAATATCTAGGTATGCGTATCTGTTGAAAATGAAAACAACTATTTAGTGCGATGACGCATATCCGGAGCAACGCATATTTTTAACATGCACACATAAAGTAAGTTGAGAACTGAAACGATTCACATAATGAGTTATTATGTGATGATACATCTGCCATGGATACAGTATACGAACAGGCCGGAATCAGTAACACAACCAAGCATTACAAGCAGCACTGAACAGGTGGAGCAATGAAATAGGCGCTCAAAATGTAGCTCAGCTCTGAAAACGTCACGTCTTCACAGGACTACTATACATTCAGTGAACAAGTAGCATACAGTGTTTTATGACAATTTTTTAGCACTGAACAGTAAGACACAACAGGCATAATTATTTTTGACACAATTATACGTATGTATGCACATAGATGAACACAAATGCTTAACCCTCAAGACTCCAGCAGACTGTGCACAGGTAATGAGACAAAAAAACATCACATCATTTATAGCACCCTCCCTCTCTCACTCACAGCTGAAATAGACTCCAGGTCAGCTATGGAAGATGACAAGTCATCAAGTAGATTATCAGAATCAGAATCTGTACTCATCATCTTCTACACAAAGAGACACCAAAACAAGGTAGTTGTTAGCTAGTGCAGTAGATATTATATAGACAATAGAGTTTTTAATAGTTGTTTACGTCACACGGCTGAACGTCAACAGCTATAGTACAGTGATGTCACCACTTATTTTGTACACACGAAGTAGGCAATAATAAACAAAAACACTCCATTTGTTACACAACATCGTTTCTAAACAGAATAGCTGTGGGACTAGTTTCCACTAATCATAACAATGAAACCGACTATTGACTGAGGCCTTTTGTTGTTTTGTAGTTTTTCACAAGTGTTTTTACCAATTGTGTGATGACTTTAACTGTTATTATTCTCAAAGCCAATGCTTATATAATAAGCTGCTACATAATAATAATAGCTTAGCTATGAGTGTTTGACCAATCGAATCGCCAAGTTGCTGGGATATGATTGATAATATTATTCATAATAACTGCTGTGTAAACAAAGTCAGAATACAAGGTGAATGATGACTGTGTAAACTGATTTGTTTTTGGTATTGTGAACCTAGAGCTAGAAGGCTGCTGCTGATGCGGTAGGAGCTAGTAGCGGGTGCAGAGTAGGTTGATAGTGCTGTAAAGTGCTGGATAGTGTCGAAGAGGCAGTGAGGGAGGAGCTGGTTAGTGGTGATCGAAATACTGTAACAGTAGTAGATATTGAACTACATTTAACTTGAAAAGAAACAAGGGCCACAAACAAGAAAATTAAAATTAGTAGATTTCTATCGAAATCAAAATGATGTAGGGATGTGGAAATCTACCACTGGTCCATCAACAAGGAACAAGCATGTATGGAATGGTAACACAATTGACTTGCTGACAAACTGTAGATTCCTATATCCGGCTGTAAAATAAACATTGTGTCAGATTACCAAATACTTTTTTACAGTTCATCCAATTTTTCATTTCTACGTGTACAATTGTTACAAGGAATCAGAATTAATGTCCACCTACAGCACCTAGATGCTTAGTAAACAAACTACCGGTATATCAGATGTAATAAAACAAATTCTAAACTGGTGATCGCAGTGGCAACGGATGAAGAGATGGATAGTGGTGACAGTGGATTTGGTGCCAGCAGTGGATTCAGTGGTGGCTTCACCAGTTCTGCCGCAGCCGAGGAAGAGTTGCTAACTGGCTGGCTAAGTTTTTGAACATGTACCACATTCATCACACTAAACATTTCCCTGTCTATCACTATTTTATTTAACCAGTTTTTTTCAGTCATCAGTATATTCGACTTGTCATTGTACTCCCAAACTGTTATCATGCATTCTCTTTTGCTAGATAATATTATTGAAAATATGAATGAATCATGGCACCTTGTTGTTGTGTAGGTCCATCATGTGAGATGTGACGCTTTGTCTTCTTGTTTGTTGTTTTAGTTCCGATTTCAAGACTGATTGTTTCTGAACAATCACTATAGCGAATAGCGAATAGTGATTGATTTTTTGAACTTAATACATGTATTGTTCTCTCTATATACTTGTACTTCTTCTATATGCTCTTGTTGTTGCAGAAAAACTGTGCTATCATTCAACTATGGATTTGCGATAATGTAAGCCTTTTCCTCGTGGTACCCTCCTGGTGCTGCTGATGAGTGGTCTGCTGTACACTGTGCATTGGTTCATGTTCTACTCCATTACCTTTATCCTTCCCGGTCGCCTCCAGTTCACTACAGTGTATGTTCATCCTGCCGGCTACATACTGCTACCAGTGACTGGATGGATAGGAGAGTCATGGCTGGGTAGATATCGAGCTATTGTCTTTGGATTGGTAATGAGTGGACTGACTGTTCTGGTAGTGCAAATCGGTTTCCTGTATTTGCAATCTACCTTACATTCAGGTGCAATAAGCTTTCTGTTGACTTCAGTGGCTGTGGTCATTGGTATTCTTGGCTTTGGCAGTTTATACACTATCATGCTGCCCTTCTCACTCGATCAAATGATAGGAGCATCAGCCGAGGAGCTCAGTGCTGCAGTACAGTGGAACTACTGGGGATTCAACATAGCGCTGGCAATAAGTGGTGTTCTTAGTTGTGTTTCTATCCCAGAACAATTCCAGTTCTTTGAAATCATTTCAGTGTTTTTACTGATACTAGGTTCTCTAAGTTTGTCAGCTGCTCTGATAATGGACTGGCTGTGTCACAAGTGGTTAGACACTCACAATAAAACTGGCAATCCCATCAGGCTGATCTTTCAAGTGCTCAACTATGCTCGAAAGAACAAGTGTCCTCGACTTCGCAGTGCATTGACATACATTGATGAGGAACACCCTTCACGTATTGACTTCGGGAAGCACAAGTTTGGAGGACCATTCACAGAAGAAGAGGTGGAGGATGTCAAGACAATATATCGTCTTACTCCATTACTGGTGCATGGCTGCATTTGGTGTAAGCATTTCTCTTGAATTGAATGATCAACTTGGTCTGCATGCCATGATCGTAACCACAAATCAGATGTTTATGTGTGTTCAGAACTTGAAACGTACTGTTTACTACACTATTCCAGTTCTTTTAATACCAATATATCGATTCATCTTGTATCCACAGGTCCACAAGTACGTACCAAGCATTCTGAAGGTCATGGGAACAGGACTTGCTCTTTGCCTTGTGGTTACAGTAGTCAACCTAAATGTTTTATCCATCAGTCATTTTTACAGTAATGCATCTCACTGTGTGCTTGATGACCGCTCTGTAACAGGCACTATCCCTATACCACTATACTGGGTACTGATAATAGACTTGGTCAATGGAGTTGGTATTTCACTGGTACTGTGTTCCTTGTTTGAGTTTGTGATTGCTCAGTCGCCAAACAGAATGAGAGGAATAATGATGGGCATGGTGATTGTCATGCTTGGCTGCGGTACTCTTTGCAATGCTATTTATGCTCAGATATTTCAGCAGTTCCAGACAGCCAGTCCCAGCTGTGTGTTCTACTACTACCTGGTACTATCACTACTCTTGCTTTTGATACTAATAGTGTTTGTGATTCTTGCCAAGCGCTACAAACTGAGAGAGAGGGAGAAACACATCAACATACAAGCCATAGTGGAGGAACACTATGAGAGGTACATGGACCAGGAGGAACAGTACATGAGAGAAGCTTCCAGCAGAGAAAGCATACCCACCATGTGACGAAGCTACTTTAACTTAATCGTTGTGAAAAAAAATTAATAATATATTCCTGTTTCCCTCTTTTGTTGTTCTTTATTATTGTATTGATGTTATTATCCAGTCAAACTGTTTATTGTGTCTGAAAAGACCATCTATGGTATCACAACTGATGATAAACATTTTTGGTTTATTTTTTGCATTGAGCTGTTGTTTACAGAGGAACGATGATGTTTAGATCTTTAAGATAAATATTGTTGCACTTCTTAATAAGGAGGAACACGAGATTATAATTACTATAATTTGGTGTATGCTAGTATCAGCTACGTCAAGTATGACTAGACGATGCTGTAAGCCATTCCCTCGTGGTACCTTACTGGTGCTGGTAATGAGCGGTTTGTTGTGCAATGTGCAGTGGTTCTTGTTCTCTGGTGTTGCGTATTCTATTAATGCTGTTCGTGCCAACAGAATTTCTTATTTGCGCCCCTTTTGTACCTCTGTGCCGTCATCGTTATTCTCTGACCGATTGGAGAGAGAAAGTTTGGTGGGTGTACAGGGTCCCGCTAATTCTCGCGCAGGCATTCTATGAAGCCGCGACTAATTAAGGCAGGCGACATTCGTTTTAGCACGATAACAAGGCTCCAGTGATAAATAGCGTACAATACATTTTTAGTCCTTCAATTATGATGATGATACGTGTACCTGCTGAGCTACCCTGACTAGTCTACCTCTGCAATTCAAGCTTTGTAAGTATCATTGTAGTTATTAATGCCATTGATTAATACCTGCCGTTTGGAGGTGTAGTCTTAAACCCTAGTGGGACCCTGTACTTTCACGTCCTTGAAGGACGGACCGTGATAGTCTTGGGCGCTGCCAGTATAGTGCTATATGAATTTGTGAGTATAGCTGTAATCACCCAAGTGATAATTATAAGTTATCTGTACTGTTATTGTAAATTTTGGGAACGGGTAGGGTGGGAGTAATCTTTCTTAGGCGCGCTTGTGTGATTGACAACGTGTTGGGGCGGAGCACCAAATCTGCGCATGTGTGTTGACCCTTCTTTCACACCACCAGGCGCGCGCGTGCTACTCCATCATTAACTCGGTTTAACTGTGTAAAACCTCATTTAATGCTGTTCGTGCCAACAGAATTTCTTATTTGCGCCCCTTTTGTACCTCTGTGCCGTCATCGTTATTCTCTGACCGATTGGAGAGAGAAAGTTTGGTGGGTGTACAGGGTCCCGCTAATTCTCGCGCAGGCATTCTATGAAGCCGCGACTAATTAAGGCAGGCGACATTCGTTTTAGCACGATAACAAGGCTCCAGTGATAAATAGCGTACAATACATTTTTAGTCCTTCAATTATGATGATGATACGTGTACCTGCTGAGCTACCCTGACTAGTCTACCTCTGCAATTCAAGCTTTGTAAGTATCATTGTAGTTATTAATGCCATTGATTAATACCTGCCGTTTGGAGGTGTAGTCTTAAACCCTAGTGCCACAGAAAGGAGACGACCCAAATCAGGGAGTCGCCTTTCCCTCCAAGAGGCAGGAAAGATGGTAATGTGTCAACCACAACAATGGTAATAACATGATAGTGAGGTCATAGTGCAGTGCAGTTACTTTTGAATGTTAGAGACGAGCTGTCTGGAGAGCTTAGCCAGATCCTTCTGCGGTGTTCGAATGTAAACCTGGTACGCATTGCTCTTCCAGCGCCCTAGCATCTTGATTTGAGAGTCATCGATCCCTGCTTCCTTTGCTGTTGTGGCTGCGCCAATACGAAAGCTGTGTGTGGCATATCGTTTGTCGTTAATACCGGCTTCGGACAGAGTAGCGGTCAAACGTGCGGCGAACTTTTGTCTAGTCAGGAGTGTCCTGTCTTCTAAGATAAATAGCGCCCCTTGTTCGTTCCCTCTGACTGCTAAGAAGGGGAGGATTCCGCTGACCGGACAGACATCTGTGCCCGTTTTGCCCAGAAAAAGTCGAATGCCTTGGCGAAAGGGGTCAGTTTTGGATTGCTTAATAGTCACAATCACGACAGTAGGGGACGATCTTGAGTCGAGAGCTATATCGTTGATGGAAAGATGGGCGTCTTTGTCATAACTTGTTTGACTAGGTACGGTAAACTCGCCACATCTTAAAAAACCGAAAAACGCGAGGCAACAAGCTGCCCATAAGAGGATGTTGTCATACTTCTGAGGGGCTTTCATCAGGACTGCCTTGATTTTTCTCATGACCTCAACTGTGATGGGGAGCCTGGCTGCCGTTGGTGGGCTGGTTGCTTTAGCACGCTTTATTCCTCTGAGTACTAGTTGGAGTCGTGGGGTTAATTGTCTTTCCCACTCTACATGCAGCCCTGCTTGTACGTGAAGGTTCCTGACTGCCGACAAATAGACTTTTATTGAAGAGTGGGCCAGACCTTTATTCGCTAAATGGCTAACAAACATAGACAACACTTCTTCGCATGCAGGTAAAGGGGGTTTGTTTATCTCTCTACAAAATGTCTGGTAACTACGATGACCTGCTTGGTATGATCTTTGTGTCGATCCAGCTAGACCTTGATCGAGATACTGGTGAACAGCAGCTTGAAGAGAGGGGATGTCCAATCTGGGGCTGTGGGTGACATCATCTGAGCGAGCTCTTGCGGGACCGGGCTTGGGAGGAGGCTTGCCTGGGGGTTGGATGCAAAGAATTGCTGAATAATGTTCCTTGACAACATGTCTGCTGTTGTGTTGTGCGCGCCAGGTATGTGTTCTATTGTAACATGGATGTTATAGTACGCGACGAAGAACCACAACACACGCAACAACTGCGTTACTGTGGGTTCCTTTGCTGAGCCTTTTTGGACTGCTGCTACCACACCTGTGTTATCGCACTGGAACAGAACCTGTTGGCGGTACAATTGGGGGCCCCAGATGGCACAACTAATGACTATCGGCACGAGTTCTTTTGCCATGATGGTCTCTGCGATCCACTCTTGGTCCCATGCGAACTGGAACCATTCGCCAGCTAGGTAGCCACCGCATCCCCATGCGCCTGATGCATCGGTTTGTATGGTGAATGCTGGCAATGATGGTAGCGGTAGGAAGCAGATGCCATTCCAGTTACCAAGAAACAAGTGCCACCAGTAGAGGTCGGACCGGAATTCAACGTTTAAGCGGGTGTAGAAATCCATCTCATCCACGGCTGCTGCAACTCCGTACATATGACTGACGAACGTTCGACCCGGGCGCACTACTTTGGCTGCATGCTGAAGAACTCCGACTAACGATAATATTTCGCGCTTTGTGGCGTTCCTACGGTGGAGCCATCTCTGAACAACTAGTGCGGTCCTGCGCAGCTTCTCTTCAGGTAACCTAATTACCATATTGACAGTGTCAATGCATATTCCTAGGAATTCTAGGACGGGTGAGGGGCCTTCAACTTTTTCAACAGCTAGTGGAATCCCCAACATTCCGCACACTTCGAACAGGCACTGGAGATTTTGGTTACACATTGGTGAGTTTGGGGGGCCCATTGTAAGGTAGTCATCTAGGTAATGGAGTAGGTATGGGACCCCTTGCTCGCACAGGATCCATTCAAGTAAGTCGGCTAAGATGTTAAACAACTTTGGCGCTGACCGTAGTCCAAATGGCAAACAGGTGTCTATGTAGATTCCACCTCGCCACTCCATCGCTAGTAGGTGGCGGTCAGCTGGGTGAACCGGGATGAGCCGGAATGCGCTTTTGATGTCGATTTTTGCCAGGAGAGTGCCTGGGCCGAGGCACAGCACTTGTTGTATGGCATCATCAATCTTTATATATTCCATTGTAGCTAGCTGCTTGTGGATACCGTCGTTGACGCTTGCGCCAGTTGGGTGAGACAAATCGATGATGAGTCGCCATTTATTGCTCTGGTGGCCTTTGGGGATAACACCAAAGCGGTTTACTTGGACTTGTCTGACCTCACTTGGGTAGAAAGGGCCCACAACGTGCTTTTCTTGCATTTCTTCTAGTAGGTACTTGTCTACCACCTCCTTATGGAGTAGAGCTGAGTGCATGTTCTTCCTGGCTGGCTTGAGTGCGACCATCGTGGGTGAGAAACCAATCCTAAAACCATTACTGATGCCTACCATGAAGAAGTGGACTAAGGCAGGGTTGGGGTGAGAGATTAGGAGGCGTCTCCAGGCCCAGGGCCTTAGTGGCGTTGTCACGTTGCATGCTTGAGGTGGGACCTGAATGGTTTCGGGTGTGGAGCTTGTGACTTGTAACCAGTTAGCTAACCACGTGTTGTAAGAGGAGTCTGGCCATGGCAGCGTGTTCCCATGATCTAAATTAAAAAGGGGGGGGGGAGGGGGGGCATTAAACCATAGACAAAACTCTATCAGTGATGTGCGCGCTGTAATGGTAATGCATGCTGCGCTACCGACCCTGCTAGCTGTTCAGTGACATTAATAATTATTGCAAAGAATGATAGTCAGCAGGTTAAACATGAATATATAAGTGAGACGTGATACAACATTTGGCAGTGAGTGGGTTAGATAATTGGGGGCAGCATGATAATTGGTTCCACTATGGACTTCACTTGCTAGTGAGCATATGGGTATGGCTGGAAGCGGTGACTGAAGTTGCCATTTTGACCAGGATTATAATTGGGTTGTGCGTGCTGAGGCTTATGCTGAGCTTGCTGAGGTCGTCGCCGATTGCTGCAGTGGATGGCCTTGTGGTTTTTGTATTGCACCTGTGGATCTTTTGCGCAGTACAGACAGATATGTTGATATTTGCAGCCCGGAAAGGCGCAGTGTGGGTCATTGCTGTGGTTCCAGGAGAAACAAATCTGGGCCGGATTCTTCCAACGCTGAGGCGGGTTTGGGGGTTGTGGTGGGGCAACGGTTACGAGAGTGGTCGCTACCCTAGTAGTCGGAGCCCAGTCGCACTCTTCGGATGTGTGAGTTAGGCTGAAACAAAACTTACACCTGACTGCCTTTGCCTGGCCCGTGAAGGCCATGTTCCAGAGCGTGGGATCGATTCTTGCCCAGGTGATACCTGGGTTGGCTGCAGCCATCTGGCGGAAACGTCTGTCATACCCGAGCCAAGCTTCATTGCCGTATTCGGAGCAGGCCTCCACGATCAGGGCTTGATATCCGAGCAGGTCTTGGATTCTTCCAGGGTGTTCTGCAGTCAAGACAGCTGCATAAATGCTATAGCATTGAATCCATTCCGTAATGGACGTGACTTGTCTCCTCTTGGACTTCAGTAGCTTATCCACTTTCTCGTTGTTGAACAGCGCCGCCGTGCATCCCATTCGATCTGGTAGAAGCTCTGCCATGTCCACAAACTCTCCACCTTGGATCCGGTCCACCAGCTTCTTTGGGACCGGCGGTAGACCAGCTCCGACTGAAAACATGGCTGGAGGTGATGGCTTGGCAGCAGATGGTGGGTCGCTTGTTTTATCGATGGGGTCGGTTGTCGCTACGTGACCCAATAGGGATCCATCTGGAACAGTACCCAGAGCTGTAAGAGGGCAGAGCGCGCTGATATTCATTTTACAAAGTATGTTATATATAGGTGTTACATACTGCTCTCCGAGGCGAGGAGCCCCGGCGAACAGTGTTTTCTTTATGTGTACGTGACTAGGCGCGCTGATTTATTATTATGGCAATGGCGCGCGGTTTGCCCGGTTAATTAGAAGCGCTGCCATGTGGCGTGGGCGCTCGCCCTTGAAAGCATATCGCCAACCGCTACTGGTGATACTGACCGTTGTGTGTGTGTTGCCTAGATGCGTAAGGCTTACCAGGAGTGCTGCCGGAGCCCGTCGATGTACTTGACCCATCCGGCGGAGTTGGAGCTTTAAGCGCGTCTGTGACCGCCTTCACTAGTAGCGGGATATCTGCTTGCGTAAGGGGGGCAGGATCCTCGTCCATCGCTCGTCTTGGTAGCTTAAGGAATCAGGAAGGTAGGCCTGAGGACACAGCAGTAATCTTTCTTAGGCGCGCTTGTGTGATTGACAACGTGTTGGGGCGGAGCACCAAATCTGCGCATGTGTGTTGACCCTTCTTTCACACCACCAGGCGCGCGCGTGCTACTCCATCATTAACTCGGTTTAACTGTGTAAAACCTCATTCATCATTTCTGATCACTTTCACGTATCAATAGCAAGTCTCGTGTATATTCATCGAGCCGGGTACATACTGCTGCCACTAGCTGGATGGATAGGAGAATCATGGCTGGGTAGATATCGAGCTATTGTCTTTGGACTGCTAGTGAGTGCGGCAACTGTTCTGATTGTGTTAGTTGGGTTCCTGTGTTTTAAAACAATTTTGTTTCCAATTCCGGTACTCTTAGTGGTGGTTGTAGTGGCTGTATTCATTGGTGCTCTAGGCTTTGGCTGTTTTTACACTATCATGCTACCATTCATACTTGATCAAATGATAGGAGCATCAGCTGAGGAGCTGAGTGCTGCAGTACAGTGGTACTACTGGGGATACCATATACCACTGGCAATCACTATAGTACTTGATTGTGTTTCCATCCCAGATCAATTCTTATCCTTGGACATCCTTTCAGTTGTTTTACTCATAGGAGGCTCACTATGCTTCTCAGCTGCTCTGATAATGGACTGCCTGTGTCACAAGTGGTTGGACACTCACGACAAAACTGGCAATCCCATCAAGCTGATCTATCAAGTGCTCAACTATGTTCGAAAGAACAAGTGTCCACGACTTCGCAGTGCATTGACATACATTGATGAGGAACACCCTTCACGCATAGACTTTGGGAAGCACAAGTTTGGAGGACCATTCACAGAAGAAGAAGTGGAGGATGTCAAGACAGTGTTTCGTCTTTTGCCATTGTTAACGGTTGCCTTTAGTTTAGGCCTTTCCTTAGAAATGAATGATCAACTTAGTCTGCATGTTATCACAACAACTAGCAAGACCTTCACATGTGTTCAGAACATGAAGCATACAGGTTTCCATGTTGCACCAACAATCTTGATACCTTTGTATCGCTTCATCTTGTATCCTCTAGTCCACAAGTACAATCCAAGTATTCTAAAGAGGATAGGAATGGGACTGTTTCTGTGCTTTTTAGTTGCAGTAATCGACCTAAATGTTATATCTATTGGTCACTTCTACAGTAATGCATCACAATGTATATTCAATGACCTCACTGAATCAGGTACTATCGATATACCACTATACTGGGTGCTGATAATAGACTTGATCAATGGAGTTGGTGTTGCACTCGTAGCATGTTCTTTGTTTGAGTTTGTGATCGCTCAGTCTCCAAACAGAATGAGAGGGATCATGGTTGGAATACTGACTCTCATGCTTGGCTTAGATGTTCTAGGAAGCGATATTTACTCTCAGATATTTCAGCAGTTCCAGACAGCCAGTCCCAGCTGTGTGTTCTACTACTACCTGGTACTATCACTACTCTTGCTGTTGATACTGATAGTGTTTGTGATTCTTGCCAAGCGCTACAAACTGAGAGAGAGGGAGAAACACATCAACATACAAGCCATAGTGGAGGAACACTATGAGAGGTACATGGACCAGGAGGAACAGTACATGAGAGAAGGTTCCAGCAGAGTTAGCATACCAACCAAGTGACACAGCTGCATTAACTTAATTAATGTGAAAAAATTTATATTGTTCCTGTAATCTTCTTTTGTTCTTAATTGATACTATTATCAGGCAAACTTTTATTGTGACTGAAAAGACCATCTATGGTATCACAACTGATGATAAACATTTTTGTTTATTTTGCATTGAGCTATTGTTTACTGGGGAAAAATGATGTTTAGATCTTTAAGAAAATATTGTTGCACTTCTTAATAGGGAGGGACATGAGATTATAAGCATTAAAGAAAATTAAAAAGATTTCTGGTCCACAATGTAAACTAACAAGGAACAAGCATGGAATGGTAACACGATTGACTTGCTAACAGACCTTAGAGTATAGCTCAATGTTATTGACCAATCAGATTTATTAGATCCGAGGATCTATTTGCTGTAGAGACCATCCGCGAACGGATAGAGTCCATCCGCGAACAGATAGAGTCCTTCCGCGAACAGATAGACCACAGTTTGCTTAGTGAGAGTGCATTCATAACAAGCCATAAAAATTGTTATTAGAAGAACGCGTGATGTGAGGCTTGTACACGTGTGAGCGTGAGTGAGTTCCAGAAACTAACTTTTTGTAGGCTAGCGTCAGAAAGCCATTAGCAGACGCTAAAGCGATGGCGGAAGGATGGTAGGAGACGAGACAGAGTACCAGCAAGGTGTAACAAGACATGGAAAGCCGTTTAGCGACGTACTCTAGCTAAACTCGACTGTGTTTTCCCATCGCTGAAGTAAGGCCGTGTTCTTTACAAAACATTTGCGCAGCGTCGAAAATTCTCTGTTGGATAGCAACGGTTGCTATACTCTAAGCCGGTTAGAGACCTCGGCCAACGGGATCTACGCGGTATAGAAACCCTCGCGTCGCCATAGAACCCTCGCGCTACGCGCTCGGGTTCTATATGGCTTCCTCGGGTTTCTATACCGCGTAGATCCCTTGGCCTCGGTCTCTAACCTATACATAGATCCCTACATCAGTGGCTGCTGTGGTTGGCTATAGCTAGTTCAGCTAGTTGCTGTTGACTGACACCTAACGTGCATTCAGCTTGTGACAAAATATTGATCTTATGTACAGCCACTGATGTAGGAATCTATATGGTCTGTTAGCAAGTCAATCGTGTTACCATTCCATGCTTGTTCCTTGTTAGTTTACATTGTTGACCAGTGGTAGATTTGACAACCCTACATCTTTTTGATTTTGATAGATATCTTTTTAATTTTCTTGTTTGTGTCCTTTTTCTTTTTCAGTGAAGTGCAGTTCAATATCATGCATGTACTGAGTTGTCTTTGTTTCCACCATTGGTTTAGTTTTCCTGTTGCTGATGGCTATTTTTATTATTAAGAATTTTAAACTTGTACATGTAGCTAAAAATAATTGTTGTAATTATCAGCTCGCCTACGCATGCATGCAGTGGATACGAGCCTCGCCCACACTTGCTTGCAGTCCTGTACGGCGGTTGAAATTATCTGGCAAGCGCAGAATGGTGATCCTATACGAGCTTATCGTTCTTCGAAGACTCCAGACAAATATGTGTTCTCCGTGATCCATACGGCGCGGCGATACTCAAGCTACACTGTACATGTGTACAATTCATCACCAGGAGAAATATCAGCGTTTGAACGCTAATACAGAGTATGTAGCCGCCATCTTGTTTTCCCGTTCAACCCTACATAGGGAGGCACTACCGTGCCTCCCTAATAATTTAGTGTATAGTAGTATCAGCTAAACCTCAAGTATGACTAGACGATGCTGTAAGCCATTCCCTCGTGGTACCTTACTGGTGCTGGTAATGAGCGGTTTGCTGTGCAGTGTACATTGGTTCTTGTTCTCTGGTATTGCGTATTCTATCATCATTTCTGTTCACTTTCACGTAACAATAGCAAGTCTCGCGTATATGCATTATTGTTTTAATAGGCATGTACATTATTGTATTGTAGTGAAAAAGTTTTATCAAGCATAAAAATGTTGTGAATATGCGTCTGGAGGGGGTATGCTGTACTAACTCATACTGCAGTTACAAACCAAGAATGAGCCATATCTTGCCTACTACACAAAATGGTGCGTAAATGACGTACTTATTAAGTAATAATGATTTTCTTTCTTTCTCCCTCCCTCCCACAAACAGTGCATGTGACACTTTCTCAACAAGTATGCTAGTCAGTCATCAACATTACTTCATGATGACATTAGTCCTTGCAAAGGTACAGGTTCTGATCCTCTGCACAGCAATGATTAATCTCACCGTGTCAGCACGTCTAAAATAAGGACACAAATATTATTGTGGTCACTGCATGTTGTAGTGTATTAGCTATGGCAAGCAGTGACAACCATGCACAATTATCTTGGATCCGATCTGACAACAAGCTCACAGCATTACAGTGAATTTATACACAAGGTGAGTCACAATAAGTCACATGACATGATGACATAAATAAAATAAAACAATGACTAGTCAGGACAAAACCAGACACTACACATGTGATCCCCCAAAAGTTATTGTATTAGTCACTAATGCATCCACCATGCATAATAGGAAATAGACACTCTGTGCATGTGGGTCTCAATTAGAGTGGTTCAACCAAAATCCATTAACATGTACATGTACTGCATCCCCTGTGTGTGAAAAACATGGTAAGTTGTAGCTATACTGATATTGTACAGTCATCAACAGATGGTGCATTAAAACTTAAACTTGCTTCACATATTTTGTGAGAGCAATCCAGCAATATAAAACTGAAACCTTTCTCAGTGTTCACAATTGACAACCTACATTCCACACTCTGATAGTGCTGGACTATTGATATCGAGCTATTGTCTTTGGATTGCTAGTGAGTGAGGCAACTGTTCTGATTGTGTTAGTTGGGTTCCTGTAGGTGTATGCTAGTTTCAGCTACCTCAAGTATGACTAGACGATGCTGTAAGCCATTCCCTTGTGGTACCTTACTGGTGCTGGTAATGAGTGGTTTGCTGTGCTGTGTACATTGGTTCTTGTTCTCTGGTATTGCGTATTCTATCATCATTTCTGATCACTTTCACGTAACAACAGCAAGTCTCATGTATATTCATCAAGCCGGCTACATACTGCTGCCACTAGCTGGATGGATAGGAGAATCATGGCTGGGTAGATATCGAGCTATTGTCTTTGGATTGCTAGTAAGTGCGGCAACTGTTCTGATTGTGTTAGTTGGGTTCCTGTGTTTGAAAACAATTTTGTTTCCATTTCCAGTACTCTTAGTGGTGGTTGTAGTGGCTGTATTCATTGGTGCTTTAGGCTTTGGCTGTTTTTACACTATCATGCTACCATTCACTCTTGATCAAATGATAGGAGCATCAGCTGAGGAGCTCAGTGCTGCAGTACAGTGGTACTACTGGGGATACCAAATACCATTGGTAATCACTAGAGTACTTGATTGTGTTTCCATCCCAGATCAATTCCTATCCTTGGACATGCTTTCTGTTGCTTTACTCATAGGAGGCTCACTATGCTTCTCAGCTGCTCTGATAATGGACTGCCTGTGCTACATGTGGTTGGACACTCACGACAAAACTGGCAACCCCATTAAGTTGATCTATCAAGTGCTCAACTATATGCTCGAAAGAACAAGTGTCCTTGACTTCGCAGTGCATTGACATACATTGATGAGGAACACCCTTCACGCATTGACTTTGGGAAGCACAAGTTCGGAGGACCATTCACAGAAAAAGAGGTAGAGGATGTCAAGACAGCGTTTCGTATTGTGTCATTGTTAACAGTTGCATTAAGCATATGCCTCTCCTTAGAAACGAAGGATCAACTTAGTCTGCATGTGATCACAACAACTAGTGATGCCTTCTCATGCGTTCAGAACATGAAGCATACAGGTTTCCATGTTGCAACAATAATCTTGGTACCTCTCAATCGTTTCATCTTGTATCCTCTGGTCCACAAGTACAATCCGAGTATTCTTATGAGAATAGGAATGGGACTGTTTCTGTGTTTTGTGGTTGCAGTAATCGACCTAAATGTTATATCCATTGGTCACTTCTATAGTAATGCATCACAATGTATATTCAATGACCTCACTGAATCAGGTACTATCGATATACCACTATACTGGGTACTGATAATAGACTTGGTCAATGGAGTTGGTGTTGCACTCGTAGCATGTTCCTTGTACGAGTTTGTGATCGCTCAGTCTCCAAACAGAATGAGAGGGATTATGGTTGGAATATTGACTCTCATGCTTGGCTTAGATGTTTTAGGAAGCGATATTTACTCTCAGATATTTCAGCAGTTCCTGACAGCCAGTCCCAGCTGTGTGTTCTACTACTACCAGGTACTATCACTACTCTTGCTGTTGATACTAACAGTGTTTGTGATTCTTGCCAAGCACTACAAACTGAGAGAGAGGGAGAAACACATCAACGTACAAGCCATAGTGGAGGAACACTATGAGAGGTACATGGACCAGGAGGAACAGTACATGAGAGAAGCATATCAGAAGACTGCATAAAACACTTGTAATTGATACTGAGCAGTAGCTAGAACATCAAGTAACATTAATAATTCAAAATAAAAACATTAGACATTTTTGTTATTAATTTTTACGTATTAATTTTTTTATAGATGCTTTTTCGGAGATATTTCGTGTCATTGATACCAGTGAATTGCATCATCTGCTGTTGTTGGCTCATGATAGTA
This sequence comes from Haliclona indistincta, assembly GCA_964017065.1. NCBI lineage: Eukaryota > Metazoa > Porifera > Demospongiae > Haplosclerida > Chalinidae > Haliclona > Haliclona indistincta. Next base: position 9,033,408 of record OZ024790.1, read on the forward strand.
CCTGCCCTTTAAATAGGCATAAAAGCTCCAGACACTATAGTCTGTGTAAATGATCATGTATGTGCTGGCACTGCCCACAGTGATATTACTGTAACGAGCATAGCGTGTGTTCCTATTAAAGTCCTCCAGGTCAACCCTTAGCTCTTGTGGTGCACTGGCAGTTAGTCTGTGCATATTAATCAGTCCTAGCCAGTGCTCTCCTGTCAGATTACCAAATGTGTATTTTACTGATTATCCAATTTTTCATTTCTACATGCACAATTGTTAAAAGGAATCAGAATTAATGTCTTACTGCAGCACCTAGATGCTTAGTAAACAAACTACTGGTATATCAGATAAACAAGTTATAAACTGGTGTTCGCAGTGGCAGCGGAGGAAGAGGTGGATGGTAGTGACAGAGGATTTGGTGCCAGCAGTGGATTCAGTGGTGGCTTCACTAGCTCAGCCGCAGCCGAGGAAGAGTTGCTAACTGGTTGGATAACTTTTTGGACGTGTACCACATTCATCATACTTATAGCATAACCAAGTCTATCACTATTTTATTAAACCATTAATTTTTTTCAGACATCAGTATATTCGACTTCTCATTGTACTTCTAAACTGTTATCGTGTACTCTCTTCTTCCTGGATAATAATTATTATTGAAGATATGAACGATTCACGGCACTTTGTTGTTGTCTAAGTCTATCATGTGCAATGTGACGCTTTGTTTTCTTGATTTTTCTTTTAGTCAATAGTGATTGTTCAGAAACAATTGATTTTGAACTTAATACATGTATTGTTCTCTCTCTATACATGTACTTCCTCTATACACCCTTGTTGTTCCAGAAAAACTGTGCTATCATTTAACTATGGATTTGCGATTCTGTAAGCCTTTTCCTCGTGGTACCTTCCTGGTGCTGCTGATAAGTGGTCTGCTGTACACTGTGCATTGGTTCATGTTCTACTCCATTACCTTTATCCTTCCCGGTCGCCTCCAGTTCACTACAGTCTATGTTCATCCTGCCGGCTACATACTGCTACCAGTGACTGGATGGATAGGAGAGTCATGGCTGTGTAGATATCGAGCTATTGACTTTGGATTGCTGATGCGTGGAGTGACTGTTCTGGTAGTGCAAATTGGTTTTGTGTATTTGCAATCTACCTTACATTCAGGTGCAATAAGCTTTCTGTTGACTACAGTGGCTGTGCTCATTGGTATTCTTGGCTTTGGTAGTTTGTACACTATCATGCTGCCCTTCTCACTCGATCAAATGATAGGAGCATCAGCTGAGGAGCTCAGTGCTGCAGTACAGTGGTACTACTGGGGATTCAACATAGCGCTGGCAATAAGTGGTGTTCTTAGTTGTGTTTCTATCCCAGAACAATTCCAGTTCTTTGAAATCATTCCAGTGTTTTTACTGATACTAGGTTCTCTATGTAGTCAGCTGCTCTGATAATGGACTGCCTGTGTCGCAAGTGGTTAGACACACACAACAAAACTGGTAATCCCATCGAGCTGATCTATCAAGTGCTCAACTATGCTTGAACGAACAAGTGTCCTCGACTTCGCAGTGCATTGACATACATTGATGAGGAACACCCTTCACGTATTGAATTTGGGAAGCACAAGTTTGGAGGACCGTTCACAGAAGAAGAGGTGGAGGATGTCAAGACAATTATATCGTCTTACTCCATTACTGGTGGCTGCATTTGGTGTAAGCATTTGTCTTGAATTGAATGATCAACTTGGTCTGCATGCCATGATCGTAACCACAAATCAGATGTTTATGTGTGTACAGAACTTGAAACGAAGTGTTTATTACACCATGCCTGTCCCTTTAATACCATTATATCGATTCATCTCTTATCCACTGGTCCACAAGTACGTACCAAGCATTCTAAAGGTCATGGGAACAGGAATTGCTCTTTGCCTTGTGGTTACAGTAGTCGAGCTAATTGTTTTATCCATCAGTCATTTCTACAGTAATGCATCTCACTGTGTGCTTGATGACCACACTGTAACAGGAGCTGCAGTACTCTTAGCAGTGCCATTTACTCTCAGATATTTCAGCAGTTCCAGACAGCCAGTCCCAGCTGTGTGTTCTACTACTACCTGGTACTATCACTATACTCTTGCTGTTGATACTAATTGTGCTTGTGATTCTTGCCAAGCGCTACAAACTGAGAGAGAGGGAGAAACACAACAACATACAGCCCATAGTGGAGGAACACTGTGAGATAATGAGAGGTACTTGGACCGAGAGGAAAAGTGCGTGAGAGAAGCTTCCAGCAGCCTGAGAAATCATACCAACCATGCATGTGACACAGCTGCTAACTCAATTGTTGTGAAACATTTTTTAATAATAATTATTCCTGTATCCCTCTGTTATTCTTTATTGTTTAACTGGTTGGGCAAACTGTCTATTGTGTTTTGTCTTGACTGAAAAGACCATAATATTATATGGTATCACAGTTGATTGTAAGCATTTTTGGTTTGCATTGAGCTAATGTTTACGGAGGAAAAATGATGTTTAGATAATGGGAAGGGTCATGAGATTATAAATATGTATATGTATTTAGTGTATGCTAGTATTAGCTACCTCAAGCATGACTAGACGATGCTGTAAGCCATTCCCTCGTGGTACCTTACTGGTGCTGGTAATGAGCGGTTTGCTGTGCAATGTGCAGTGGTTCTTGTTCTCTGGTATTGCGTATTCTATCATCATTTCTGATCACTTTCACGTAACAATAGGAAGTCTCGTGTATATTCATCGAGCCGGCTACATACTGCTGCCACTAGCTGGATGGATAGGAGAATCATGGCTGGGTAGATATCGAGCTATTGTCTTTGGACTGCTAGTGAGTGCGGCAACTGTTCTGATTGTGTTAGTTGGGTTCCTGTGTTCAAAAACAATTTTGTTTCCAATTCCGGTACTCTTAATGGTGGTTGTAGTGGCTGTATTCATTGGGTGCTCTAGGCTTTGGCTGCTTTTACACTATCATGCTACCATTCACTCTTGATCAAATGATAGGAGCATCAGCTGAGGAGCTCAGTGCTGCAGTACAGTGGTACTACTGGGGATACCATATACCACTGGCAATCACTAGAGTACTTGATTGTGTTTCCATTCAAGATCAATTTCTATCCTTGGACATCCTTTCTGTTGTTTTACTCATAGGAGCCTCACTATGCTTCTCAGCTGCTCTGATAATGGACTGCCTGTGCCACAAGTGGTTGGACACTCACGACAAAACTGGCAATCCCGTCAAGCTGATCTATCAAGTGCTCAACTATGCTCGAAAGAACAAGTGTCCTCGACTTCGCAGTGCATTGACATACATTGATGAGGAACACCCTTCACGTATTGACTTTGGGAAGCACAAGTTTGGAGGACCATTCACAGAAGAAGAGGTGGAGGATGTCAAGACAGTGTTTCGTCTCACTCCATTATTGTTAATGGCTACCTTTAGTTTAAGCCTTTCCTTAGAAACGAATGATCAACTTAGTCTGCATGTTATCACAACAACTAGTAAGACCTTCGCATGTGTTCAGAGCATGAAGCATACGGCTTACCATGTTGCACCAATAATCTTGGTACCTTTCTATCGTTTTATCTTGTATCCTATGCTCCATAAGTACAATCCAAGTATTCTAAAGAGAATAGGAGTGGGACTGTTTCTGTGTTTTGTGGTTGCAGTTATCGACCTAAACGTTTTATCCATTGGTCACTTCTATAGTAATGCATCACATTGCATATTCAATGACCTCACTGAATCAGGTACTAACGATATACCATTATACTGGGTACTGATAATAGACTTGGTCAATGGAGTTGGTGTTGCTCTCGTAGCATGTTCCTTGTACGAGTTTGTGATCGCTCAGTCTCCAAACAGAATGAGAGGGATCGTGGTTGGAATACTGACTCTCGTGCTTGGCTTGGATGTTTTTGGAAACACTATTTATACTCAGATATTCCAACAGTTCCAGACAGCCAGTCCCAGCTGTGTGTTCTACTACTACCTGGTACTATCACTACTCTTGCTGTTGATACTAATAGTGTTTGTGATTCTTGCCAAGCGCTACAAACTGAGAGAGAGGGAGAAACACATCAACATACAGGCCATAGTGGAGGAACACTATGAGAGGTACATGGACCAGGAGGAGGAGTACATGAGAGAAGCAGCTCAGAACACTGCATAAAAGTTTTTGTAATTAATTTCATACTGAGCAGTAGCTAGAACATCAAGTAACATTGATAATTCAAAATGAAACATTAGACGTTATGGTTATTTTACGTATTTTCATAGATGCTTTTCAGAGATCTCGTGTCATTGAATTGCATCATCTGCTGTTGTTGGCACATGATAGTACCTGCCATTTAAATAGGTATAATAACAGTTCTTGTACCACCATGGACCCTTGTAGGCTATTGCATAGTGACGAGGATGGGTCTACATCATTGCCACGATCACTGGTTAAAAATTACTATCAGAAGAATGACATAGACTTTTACCAGTATCACCAGCTGTCCCAGAGTAATCAAGAACTCAGTATTAAACGATAGCCTATAGTAGGATTTCCCACTTTGAAAGTGCTGTAACCAACATAGCGTCGGTGTTATTACCAAATGTTTTCTCAACAGGTTTGGTAAAAGTTGACAGAGCCATCAAACCTTCTCTGCAGCAAAGTGTCATGTCACAGTAGACTTGGAATGCAGTCTGGTTGTCAGGCCGGATTGATAGTATACACTCCATCAGTAGTCTGACCCTGTTCATAAGCATCTTTACAGTCAATATAGTATGGCAGAACCCTAAAACAAGATAATGTTACTCAGACTTGCATTAGTAAAAATATGTTGTTACCTTGTTGGTCTACTGGTTGTAGGTTCCGCTGTTGTTGGCACTTGTGTGTTAGTATTTGTTGGCATCTCCTGGTGACCTAAGTTGAATTTTCAGACAGTTCACTTGGCCGAGAAGGAATGCTATACGTTGCTTGAGAGTGAATTTAACTTGACACCACTCTGCTGTAGTTTCCGTGATGGTGGCTCCCAAGACCCAATGGGGCAGCAGAGATGCAGCATGGTACCACACCACCAAAGATCAGCAATAATACGATACTGTGAACCATTACTATCACAATACAGTAGAAGAGAACAAACTCAATAGCCTCGTTACAATACAACTTACTCTTCGATTCACTAAGATACTTGACCACACTAGCTGGACATGTTTGTACAATAAAATCACATATCAGTCAGTCGCTTGTATCATTGTATAGCCTTTGCATTAGCTGTTGAAATTTTAACACTTTCCTGACGAGATTTTGTATTAGCGTGAAGAACCAGATGATCCCTAAGCTTGAGCCTCTCAAATTATGGCTCTTTAGATGCAAAAACCAACTAAGGTAAAGTGGCCTATTTCCGGCCACTGTTTGGCTCGTTCAGGTTTGCACGCACCGAGCGCCAAGACGAACGAGCCACGAGCTCTTGCACTGCAGTCACTGATACTACTGGGTATACTCTTTCGGCAGGAGGAAGTTGGCGTTGAAGATAAGATGCTTCTTGGCAGCAAGAATTAATAAAAACTAGTAACCATAAATAGCGAAAATCGGGGTTAAATTGGGTAATTCCGGTCACTTTGAAAAACGACTTTCTATGCTAACGACGAGAGTTTGGCGGCTTTTTTTGCTAGAAATAGATGTGTTCAGCATCCTATAACATTCTATTATTCGTAGTAAGCAGTACTTTTGTATAATGATTGCATTTAGCAGATGTTTATGGCACGGATTCTTGGTACAGCTATAGTTGGTCTAAATGCTAAGTGCTGTAGAGATTTCCGAAATTGTGTGCCGCGCTACGATCAGCTTTGGTCGTCTCCTGCCGCTTTCAAAGCTGTCTGCATGATTTTATTTGTTTTCGCGGCAGAGAAATTTGTAAAAGCTGTTTTGCAATGTCACCGCCCACGTAGAGCTTGAAATGAGCTCCACCTACCATGATACAGGCATCTGCCAGCTCGAAATCGCTGAAGATATCAGGATACTACTATGTCTGCATTTTCATTAATGTTCAGTCTTTAGTTTAAGCTTAGTTTGCTAACGAGTTACATCTTCTTTTAAGAATTAAAATTCATAAGGCAAAGTTTCTCTTTTTTACTTTAGCTTCGTCAAGCATACAAAGGTTCAGAGTGATGCCGATTATACCAACAGGAAGTAGTCAGTTAGCCTCAGTCTGGCTGTGGTGGTAGAGGGATGTTGCCACTACGAAGGCAGCATATTGGCTGCTGGAGTTGAAGCCCCTTCTTTCCATGGCGATGGGTTTTCTGCAAAGTGACCGGAAATAGGCGGTGACCGAAATTAGGCCACTTTACCTTATTCAGTTCTCTAGGCAATTGTCAAAGGTAGTATTTCCCAGCGATGGACCGGGCTTGCAGCCGCCTATGGGCAAAGACTAGACAATTGCAAGACTGAGGAATGTCAATCGGGTATCATAAGCTCCAGTCCTGTGGCTATCAGCGCGCGGTGATGACGGCTGCTTTGTGCTTACAACAATACTATAGTACACATAACAAGATCCCTAACCAGATCAACATTCTCGGGCAAATATCCTGCAGGCTGGCGTTTGCAGCTTGTTGCCTGATTCGCTCCCGGCCATTTTGCAAGTCTACCAGCCCCGCCTCCAGTAGTGGGCGTCATGTGCTCCGAAGAATGATGAATCTTGTTTCAGTACATGTAGTTGCTTAGTTACAGGAAAGACTCGGCTGCCTTTAACATGGACGGCTCCATTAGTGCTCTTGATGCTCGATGCAGTCATCCCCAGTCCGCTCTCTTCCTTGAGCTGATTGCTCAGCACATTGTTAACTGGGAAGTACTGGCGCCGTTCTTCAGCTTAACAGAAGCAGATCAGATGGCTATAAAGCAAGATCACAGTGGTCAGTACCAAGTACAGAAACGAGCAATGCTCAGTAGATGGATCGAGAGAAACGGAAACGAAGCCACCTTCAGCAAGATGAGAGAAATCTTCATACAAGCCAACTATACCAATCTTGCTGACAAGCTTGTTGAGATTATTCAAGATGAGTATTCTCAGTCTCCTCACAATGCAGTGGCTGCCTTCAAGCTATACCTCAAGGACTGCTACAGTACAATTTCACCCACAGCTAGTGATAGAAAAAACTGGCCACCACTAGCAAACACTCCTTACGTTGAACCTGAGCTACGACTAGTGGTGGACTCTAGTCCTGAGTGGAAACCAGACAGACAGCCAAGCAAGTCAATCCAGCGTAATGACCTATTTCAAGACAAAGCTCCCCCTCATAAAATCCTTTTTGAGGTTCAGGAAAGACCACTCTATCAAGGAACATGTGCCAAGAATGGGAAAAGGGTAAATTGCTTAATCATATGGATCTTCTCATCCACTTGACCCTAGCTGATCCCAAGGTCTGGTCAGCACAGTCTCTGGATGACTTAATCCCACATCCCTCTGCTGGAATACGAAAAGCAGTGGCTGATACCATCATTGAGCGGCGAGGTCAAAGATGCTGCTTTATAATGGATGGTTGGGAAGATCTTCCTGATGATGTCCCACCCTACATTAGTGACTTAGTCTATGGTAGCAAGCCGGGCATAGCTTTGCCACTCTGCTCATTTATTATCACGACACGTCCCATTGCTTCAGCACCGTTGAAACAGTCTCGAGCGTTTACCACTATTGAAATTACTGGTTTCTCTTCTGAAAGCATTGATGCTTATGCTACGCGTTATCTGAAACAACAAGGTGAAGGAGATCCTGCTGTTTTCATAACGGCACTTCATGACAATCACCATGCTCATGGCCTCTGCAATCTACCCATCAATGCAACAATCTTGCTGCATCTTTTCCTGACCATTGGAACAGGTCTTCCCACTACTCAGACAGAGCTGTTCAAGTGCTTCATTATTAATATACTTCTTCGTCATCTTGTTACTAAGCAAGGTCAAAATCCATTTCGGCTTCGTTTAAGAAACTTTTCTTCTCTCCCAGAAAATGAACGGCAGTTGTTTGATCAGCTTTGTCGCATAGCCCACTTTGCTAACTTCAATACAAGGTCATCATCTCGAAGTAACCAGCTGCTTTCACAAAAAGAATTAGAAGAAGAAGGCGTAAATGATCTTCAGGAAACCATGGGCTTGATGAAAGTACACTTACGGCTTACCCGTTACGGATATGAACCCTATTATGGATTCCTCCATTCATCGGTGCAAGACTTCTTGTGTGCCGTGAGGATAAGTCAGCTTAGTCCAGAAAAACAGGTGAGAGACTTCAAACGAATAATGAGCATCGATCCAATGTCACTTGTACTGGTATTCTATGCTGGTATAAGTAAGCTTAAAAATAGCAGTGTCTGTGAATACTTGCAGCAAATAGGAGCTAAACCTCCTCAACACAATACCATTATACCAAACATATGTGACACATTGTCTGAAACTCGTGACAGTCGCAGACTGTTTTTAACCTTTCTGCATTGTCTTTACGAAGCCAATCGCAATGACCTGCAACCTTGTTTAAGTGAATCTTTGACTGACATTTCGTTCACATTGTACAGGCTATCTATGTACAATGTCAATGTTATCTTCCACTCAATAGTGGATATTGCAAGATCGAGTAGTTCTAATAGCGTTGTATTATCTATTGGCACGTGTGATATAAATGATCATAAGATTGAGTCTGCTGTTAAGATTCTTATTGAACGAGCCAGTTCAAATTACCGAAAGTTCAATCAGTGTGTGTCAATTGGACTTGCGTTGTATGCAAACAATCTTACTCACATTGGAGTCAGATCTTTGGCGAGACTTATTGCAGCTGATGGAATCAGATTAACATATCTTGATATTTCTCGTAATCTGCTGACACGATCATCTAGTGTATCAGAATCAATGAAGGCTCTGACGAAAGCAATGTCATCTGCACATGGCTTTTGCCTGTCTAGATTATACATGTATTGCTGTGGACTCTCTAGCAGGCATGCTTACCATCTTGTCCTGCTCCTTAGACAAAATATAGAAGACCTCAACATTAGCGAAAATCATGAACTTGGTGAATGTGTCCCTACACTCATAGCTGCTGTAAGGCATACCAAATCTTTGGATCTTAGAGGTACATTTGTAACTGATAAGGAAGTAGTCCAAGCTGGCAAAGTACTGCAGTCAAACACATGCTTAGAGCGACTAGATATAGGTTTTAGCCTTTTTGATGAGCCTCTTCAACCTATATGTCTCAAGCCTGAAGCTGTTTGCAATCTTATAATACTCATCACTTCTTCCAACTCAAGATCAAATCTCTCTTTTCTGTCTATTGCAGACTGCTACATGAAAGATATAGAAAGTAATGAAGAAGTACAAAGAGCTCTCGAAAGTTATAGAATAAGACGTGGCTTTCCCTTAATGATTGTGAAGTTTTCAGTTGCTCATCCAGGTATGATAATGGGCCGAAATTTCTTAAGTCGACTACAACAAACGTCGGGAATTTCAGACTCATTGCTTCATGGAAACAGTTAGACTAAGTGTAATTTGTAATTATAACATCTTCACAATGATCGTGCACGTATATAATTATTGCATGCTTGAGTTTTTACTTCAGTAAAGGAAGTTTATAATCATTATAATTACATGTCTATATAGAAGCATTATTAATTTTTTGTATGTTGCATCTTGATATTTGTTTTCCTCTTTATAAAACTTTACTCGCTTGCCCTGTTATTATTTGTTTTTGCTGTATATCATTTTCATTATAAATAAATCTGTGGATTATTGACATAATTATTAAATTTTACATTATTTCAAAGTAATTAACAGTGTCATCAAGGACCGCCACTAGCGAGTACACGTGTTCGCAATTGTCATTATCATGATCTAAGCCTTTCTTAGATTAAAAGCAGTGGCTTGTCAAAATCACTGGTACGATGGTACCTATAGACACTATAATGGTAATCTATTGGTCAAAGAGAGCCGGTAATGTGCATACAAAAATAATTCGCGCTGCAGCTTGTTAATAATTTTTGTAAATTCTCATGGCAGGTCACTCTAATCATGCTGTACTGAAATGTGCAAATATTATGATTATACTCTAGCTTGAAGTGTTCATAATAACAGCAACAATTCACCTACTTTGCATCAGATCAGTGCATCAGCACTGATCATATTAAATTGATCCTTGGAGTATCATAATCGTGACGTAACTATAATCATGCAAATATTATGAGTTGCTTGAGAATCTACATGAGATCGTGTAGTTGCCACGAACATGCACTTGGATCGGCAGCATGGTACCACACTACCAAAGATCAGCAATGATATACAACACTGTAAATCATTTTACTATCACAGAGAACAACTTGGAAATTCACCATTCAATGTACTGGTTTTATACACTTGAAAGATATATTACAGGTATTGTTTTCTTGATATTATCCGCTACAGAATCACTATAAAGGATTGCTTGTAGCACTGACGTTGACCAAACAGCTGGTTTTGGTGCCTCAGCCAATTAGTGTGGTGGTTTGTAATACGGATGTTCCGGGTTTGATTCTCGTTGCCCTGTTTAGGACAACCCTCCCAACTTTGCGCAGTTAGGAAAAGATTTTTAGGGTTTAGGGTTAGCAAAATGGGAGTAGGCGAAACGATACCAATCTGCATATAGCTTTAATTTTAGTGAATCATCTTTCTTATAGTTCACTATTATCTTTATGCATAAAATAATGAGCAATGATTATATTAAGCGATGAAATCTTTTATTTGGCGAAAATGTTTGAGAACAATGCCGGAATAATCAGTCAATTTTGAGAAATTCTTAAAAGAATAATAGGAAAATTTAAAAGAATATTAAACTCATGCGTAGCATACAGTAGTGATGGCTACTGTATTATGAGTTTTAAAAAATTCACATAATATCGCATCAAATTAAACTAACTTTGTCTATACTGTGATTCTAATTTCTTGCATGTACAAAATTAAATACAGGTAATGTCATCACAATAATTATTTTACACAGTCAATCATTTCCTACGTATCTTCATAGAAACTTTTTTCAAAGAATAATATCCTGTCCACACCCACCAGTTGATACCATTGGTTGCATATGTGCGCACATGATAGTACTTTCCATTTAAGCTAACATAATAACAGTTATTGTACCACCATGGACCAGCTTGGAATTCCAGTGCACAGTTCTCACTAGACCTTGGATCATTATTACGATCAATGGTGGTAAATCTACTATCAGAATGGTAACTCAGACCTAAACCAGCATCACCTGCTGTGCCAGAGTAACCATAAACTAGTAAACGATAATCTGTGGTAGTATTGCCCACTGTGAAATTGCTGTAACGAGCATAGCTTGTGTTCCTATTAAAGTCCTCCAGGTCAACCCTTAGCTCTTGTGGTGTACTGGCAGTTAGTCTGTGCATATTAATCAGTCCTAGCCAGTGCTCTCCTGTCAGATTACCAAATGTGTTTTCACAGATAGTCCAGTTTTTATTAAAGTCGACAGAGCCATCAAACCTTCGCTGTAGCATAGTCCAACCACCACCATCATTGGTCATGTCACAGTAGACTTGGAATGCAGTCTGGTTGTCAGGATTGATAGTATACACTCCATCAGTAGTCTGACCCTGTTCATAAGCATCTTTACAGTCAATGTACACTCTAACACAAAAAATTAGAGATAAAAAATAGTTTTTACGAAGTATTTACATGTACCTAGTGGTAGGTGCTGTTGTTGGGTCAAAATCCTGATCCAAGTTGAGATGTATTTTCAGACAATTCACTTGCCCAAGAAGGAATGCTATGCGTTGCTTGAGAGCGACTCTCGACACATCTCTGCTGTAGTTTCCACGATGGAGGCTCCCAAGACTCAATAGCGCATCACGTGACTTGAGACACTCCACTTTTCTGATGCGGTAGGCAATGCGCTGTTCAAGGCTGTAACCACGGAACAATTCAGTGTAGTTACCACGAACACTTGGAGCGGCAGAGATGCAGCATGGTACCACACCACCAAAGATGAGAAATAATACGATACTGTGAACCATGCTGTGAACCATTACTTGCAAAAATAGCTAGCCCCGCCCTCTTTCACTTGCTGATGAATTATTCAACGATCGTTCAAATTTGTTTCTCCAGACAGACAAACAAGTGGAAGAATCCTAGATTTTAAGACTACATACTACATAGCCACCTAGTCATAAAGTATGACCATAAATGACAGGGCTTCATCTTTTTCTTCAGGATTATTGCTACCACGTCTACTGGATGTGTCTTTGGTGGTTCTGCTAATGGAAGACAATCTGTGTGTATATCCGTTATGCATTAGTGTTGGACTTGTGTCTGTTTGTCTGTACAGGAGAGGCACCAGATGTCACTGGCAAGAAAGCTGCCGAGGAGCTGTTCAGAAGCATAGAGCACGGCGGGTGTGTGGACGACTCAGTACTTGCAAGATCAGGTCAGTCAGTCAGAACAGCACCCTCTCTTGTTGGTCCAATGATGTCCGCCTTAGAGACCTTCAAATAATTAGAGCAGACAATACTGTAACTATATCCATAGATATTTTAATAGACTGCATAGTCTAAAATATCTATGCTATATCCTGTGTTGTTTATTGCTGTGATTTCTTTCAGCTGATAGTGTTCATGGCACTGTCCAAAGACGAGTCAGACGCCACGGTCAAAAATTAAGACCAAGACCGATCACACTACACACAGAGACAGCTATACACATTGCTGAACTGATGACAGAAACAATAGAACATTATTTTATCATTTTTATCTCTCCTCTGTTTTTCAGGCACAATTTTCAATCACTCAATCAGATGACACTGCAAACTGTAATAATGTAATTTATTACTTGTACTGGTATTGGATTCAAGTGATAATAACAAATTTACAATGTCAATAGTGACAAAAAACACAACTTAACTCTTTTTCAAAGAAACTGAAATTCATCAGTCTATCAAGATAGACCCAAAATTCTGTCTAGCTCGATAGACTATAGTATAGATTCATCTGCCCCCTCAATAGATTACTATATCTACGAAGGTGAAAACTATGTAAGAGACAGTATCATAAATCGCTAGCGTACAGTAGTGATGGCTATTTTGAGTTTAAAAAATTCATATCACATCAAACTACCTTTGATACGATGATATTATTCTTATTTTTACATGTACAAAATTAAATACAGGTAGTGTCATCACAATAATTACACAGTCAATCATTTCCTACGTATCTTCATAGAAGCTTTTTTCAAAGAATATAGTCTTGACCACGCATGCCAGCTGATAGCACCGGTTGCACTTGTGCGCACATGATAGTACTTTCCATTTAAACTAACATGATAACAAGAATGGTACCACCATGGACCAGCTGAGAACAACAGTACACAATTGCCAGTGCGTGTATCATTATCACTATCAATGGTGGTAAATCTACTACCAGAATGGTTACTCAGACTATCACCTGCTGTGCCAGAGTAACCAGACACTAGTAAACGGTACTTTGTACTGGTACTGCCCACAGTAAAATTGCTATAACGAGCATAGCGTGTGTTCCTAGAAAAGTCCTCCAGGTCAACCCTTAGCTCTTGTGGTGCACTGGCAGTTAGTCGGTGCATATTAATCAGTCCTAGCCAGTGCTCTCCTGTTAGATTGCCAAATGTGTTTTCACAGATTGTCCATTTTTGATTAAAGTCGACAGAGCCATCAAACCTTCGCTGCAGCATTGTCCATCCACCACCATCAGTGGTCATGTCACAGTAGACTTGTAATGCAGTCTGGTTGTCAGGATTGATAGTATACACTCCATCAGTGGTCTGACCCTGTTCATAAGCATCTTTACAGTCAATGTATACTCTGACACAAAAAAAATTAGAGATAAATAATAATTTTTACGAAGTATTTACATGTACCTAGTGGTAGGAGCTGTTGTTGGGTCAGAACCTTGACCCAAGTTGAGATGAATTTTCAGACAATTCACTTGCCCAAGAAGGTATGCTATGCGTTGCTTGAGAGCGAATCTTGACACATCTCTGCTGTAGTTTCCATGATGGAGGCTCCCAAGACCCAATGGAGCGGCATTGTCTTGTAGTGACTTGAGACATTCAACTTGCCCGATGCGGTAGGCAATGCGCTGTTGAAGGCTGTAACCACGGAACAATTCAGTGTAGTTTCCACGAACACTTGGAGCGGCAGAGATGCAGCATGGTACCACACCACCAAAGATCAGCAATAATACGATACTGTGAACCATTACTATCACAATACAGTAGAAGAGAACAAACTCAATAGACTCGTTAAAATACAATTCACTCTTCAATGCACTGGGTTTTATAGATTCATCTTGACCACAGTAGCTGGACATGTTTGTACAATAAAACTACTTATCAGTCTCTAGGATTGTTGTACAGCCTTTCCATTAGCTGCTGAATGATGCAGGGCGGGTTCATAGACCAGGCAAAGACAAGAGAGGAATGTCTCTAGCTACCTCAAATAGACATCTGAGGGACGGTCTCACGGTACTATTGCTACTATTAGCGCGCGGCGGTGACGGCTGATTTGTGCTTACAACAATAACTAGTACGCAGTAACAATGCATACCTCACCAGATCAACGACCGAGCTATTCCGTAGCGCCTCCAACGCAGTGTAGTCGCCATTTTGGAAAATGACGAGCTAGCAGTTACTGATGAATTATTCAATGGCTCGTCGCACGAGTGTAATCTTCAAGGGGGAAATTCGTAGGAAGATAGCATTATTTTGTGTATCACTCTTGATTCAACTTGATTGGAGCATGCAAGAATCCTAGATTTTAAGACTACATACTACATAGCCACCTAGTCATAAAGTATGACCATAAATGATAGGGCTTCATCATTTTCTTCAGGATTATAGGTACCACGTCTACTGGATGTGTCTTTGGTGGTTCTTCTAACGGAAGACAAAGTGTGTGTATATCTGTTATGCATTAGTGTACAGGAGAGCCACCAGATGTCACTGGCAAGAAAGCTGCTGAGGAGCTGTTTAGAAACATAGAGCACGGCGGATGTGTGGGTGAGTACTTGCAAGATCAGGTCAGTCAGTCAGAACAGCACCCTCTGTTTTTGGTCCAAATGACGTCCGCCTTGTTGTAGTCTAAAATATCTATGCTATATCATGTGTTCTCTATTGTTGTGATCACCGGATAGTGTTCATGGCACTGTCCAAAGACGAGTCAGATGCCTGTTAAAAATTAAGACCAGGCCGATCACACTACACACAGAGACAGCTTACACATTGCTGAACTGATGACAGAAACAACAGAAAACCATTTTATCATTTAAATCTTTTCTCTGTTTTTCAGACACGATTTTCAATCACCCTATCAGACGACACTACGAACTATAATAATACTAGGCACCGAAGGTGCTTATGCCTCGGTGGAATGTTATGCATACATGCCTGTCTGACTAAATACACTGAACAAGCAGTAATGAAAGTCTGCTGTTGAAACTCTGAATTATTAAAAATCACTTACACAGTAAACTGCAGATATTATACATTTCTGTACAGCTATCACAATGCAGTATAGTGGTGCAATTAGAAGCCAATCAGTGCTGACCACTAATTCAACTGGGCGTGTCTACAATGTTCAGTACAGCCCATGCATACTGCATGAACACGAGCGAGATAGCTTCCATAGCTTGCTTACACAATTACTCTGGACCTGCGCTGTTATCCTGTCTAACCTATCAGCTTCTAGGTAGTCAACTGTGGACAGGTTTGCCTTTGAAGAACTCCAGATCGCCAGCACAGCCATGATCAATCGCGAGTAAGCAAATTGCGCCATAACTCACGAACTAAGCTTCGTATAAAGTTTTCACATGTTCTAGAGCGAGATAATACCGTGTACTACTTGCATTGTTAGTTTCAGAGCTTAACTTTCAGCGTGAGCTACAAAACTGAACCAGCCGTGAGCAATTCACGCGGTAACTTACGCACTAAGCTTTAAAATCAAACTTTTAAAAATACAAATCCGAGCAAGTATCGATTTCTACCCGTGTTGCTTGTTTCAGCGATTAGTTTTCTGCGAGCTACGAGAAATCGTTGCGACAGACTGACTGAATGAATGACTGACACCACGATTACTGTATGCCTCGTGGCTCCGCCCACCGAGGCATAATGACTGACACCACGATTACTGTATGCCTCGTGGCTCCGCCCACACCGAGGCATAATAATTACTTATACTGGTATTGGATTCAAGTGATAATAACAAATTTACAATGTTTTCTAATTTCATTGGTGACAAAAATTATAGGTCTGTGAACAAAAAAGGAATTATCATACAAAAGACTACAAATTAATACTTTTCAAAACCTGAAATTAACAGATCTATTAGTCCGGCTATCGAGCTAGACCCAAACTTTGTCTAGCTCGATAGACTATAGCATAGATTCATCTACCAGTATATTTCCCTCAATAGACTACTCTATATAGTCTTGCCAAAAGGATATCTACGAAGGGGAAAACTATGTAAGAGACAGTAGCATAAATCGCTAGCGTACAGTAGTGATGGCTATTTTGAGTTAAAAAATTCATATCACATCAAACTACCTTTGCCTATACTGTGATATTATTCTTATTATCACATGTACAAAATCAAATACAGGTAATGTCATCACAATAATTACACAGTCAATCATTTCCTACGTATCTTCATAGAAACCTTTTTCAAAGAAGATGATCCTGACCACGCATACCAGCGGATAGCACCATTTGCTCTTGTGTGCACCTGATAGTACTTTCCATTTAAACGAACATTAGAACAGTTGTTGTACCACCATGGACCAGATGAGTAGTACAGTGCACAGTTGCCACTGTTTGCATCATTATCACTATCAATGGTGCTAAATCTACTACCAGAATGGTAACTCAGACCATCACCTGCTGTGCCAGAGTAACCAGACACTAGTAAACGGTACTTTGTGCTGGTACTGCCCACAGTAAAATTGCTGTAACGAGCATAGCGTGTGTTATTTCGAAAGTCCTCCAGGTCAACCCTTAGCTCTTGTGGTGCACTGGCAGTTAGTCTGTGCATATTAATCAGTCCTAGCCAGTGCTCTCCTGTCAAATTACCAAATGTGTTTTCACAGATTGTCCAGTTTTGATTAAAGTCGACAGAGCCATCAAACCTTCGCTGCAGCATAGTCCATCCACCACCATCAGTGGTCATGTCACAGTAGACTAGAAAGGTGGTCTTGTTGTCAGGATTGATTGCATAGATTCCATCAGTAGTCCGACCTTTTTCATAAGCTTCTTTACAGTCAATGTATACCCTAATTAGAAAAAATTTGATATAAAATATTCATTAAGTAGTTACCTAGTTGTAGGTGCCGTTGTTGGGATATCCAAGTTGAGATGAATACTCAGACAATTCACTTGTCCAAGAAGGAATGATATGCGTTGCTTGAGAGCGAATCTTGACACATCTCTGCTGTAGTTTCCACGATGGAGGCTCCCAAGACCCAATGGAGCATCACTGTTTTGTAGTGACTTGAGACATTCCACTTGCCCGATGCGGTAGGCAATGCGCTGTTCAAGGCTGTAACCACGGAACAATTCAGTGTAGTTACCACGAACACTTGGAGCGGCAGAGATGCAGCATGGTACCACACCACCAAAGATCAGCAATAATACGATACTGTGAACCATAACTATCACAATACAGTAGAAGAGAACAAACTCAATAGTCTTGTTATTACAATTCACTCTTCAATGCACTGGGCTTTATAGACTCATCTTGACCACACTAGCTGGACATGTTTGTTCAATAAAACCACTTATCAGTCTCTAGGATTGTTGTACAGCCTTTCCATTAGCTGCTGAATGATGCAGGGCGGGTTCATAGACCAGGTAGAGACAAGAGAGGAATGTCTCTAGCTACCTCAAATATACATCTGAGGGACGGTCTCACGCTACTATTGCTACTATTAGCGCGCGGCGGTGACGGCTGCTTTGTGCTTACAACAATATCTAGTACGCAGTAACAATGCATACCTCACCAGATGAACGACCGAGCTATTCCGTAGCGCCTCCAACGCAGAGTAGTCGCCATTTTGCAAATAGCATGAGCCCCGCCCTCTTGCCAGTTGCTGATGAATTATTCAACGGCTCGTTCAATTTGTTTCTCCAGACAGAGACTCACAATCATGGCTGCTTCTAGCGGTGGAGCTGCTGCTCGACGCAAGCGTCCATGGAGGAAGCCACGCGAAGCCAAAGGACCTGATGAACCTCTGCGCACAGTGCGAGCCTCTCCCTTGTCGTACATCACCGGACACGTGGTGGTAGAAGAAGAGGCGAGAGACAAAGTCTGTGTGGAAGAACAACCACAGAGAGAAGAACAAGTAGTGATGGAAACTGAAAACAAGCAGACGACCAATCGCGATGGTGATGGACAAAGAGATACTAGAGACAGTGGTAAAAGAGCAGGAGATAGTGGGCAGAAAGTAGTTGGGCGTGGCCGAGATGGCAGCGGTAGTAGTCGCTTTTTAGAGATCGATGGTTCTATTATGGAAGGAGTAAGTCTTGTGGAGTTGCTTTGTCTCATTATATGTTGAGATGTTGTTACGCAGGGTGGACAGATATTGCGCAATGCAACAGCACTGAGCTGCTTATTGCATCGTCCCGTACACATCACTCGGATTAGAGCAGGCAGAAGCAAGCCTGGACTCTCCCCACAGCACCTGGCTGGAATCCAGGTATGCTGAGAAGTGACTCCTGCGTTTAGTTTCAGTATCTTAGTAGTTGCTAGCTGATTTGTGTGGTGGAAATCTCTAAGGGGATAGCTTGAGATCGTCTGAGGTGACCTTTGTCCCAGGAGAGTTAAAGGGCGGGAACTATACAGCTGATACTCACACAGCTGGGTGAGTGAGAGCACCTCTTTTTCCCTTCCTTTCTGCCTCCTTCCTCCATTTCTTTCCTGAATCCCGACACACCTACTCTCTCTCACTCTCTCTCTTTCTCTCTCAGGAGTATAGTGTTATTGCTTCAGTCTGCTCTTCCTTGTCTTCTATTCTCACCTGGTGACAACACTCTCACACTACGTGGCGGCACAAATGCTGACATGGCTCCTCCCATTGACTAATTCATGAAAGTAAGATATGCTCTACTAGATTCACTGCAACTCTTCTTGCTTCAAAATTCAAATATTCAATGAACTACGTAACTGGTTTGTTTGCTCTGCAGGTTTTCACTCCTGTTGTCAAGAAATTCGGTATTGACTATCAGCTTTCATGTATCAAAAAGTGAGCTTAGCTACTAGCAATGAAATGGTCACACTCATCTGTGCTCTCTGTTAGAGGGTTCTTTCCAAGAGGAGGTGGAGAAGTGAAGATCACAGTGCCTCACATTGCGTCGCTATCACCTGTCACACTGCTGGAGAGAGGGGAGGTGACCAATGTGATGATAGAGACTTTTACAGCTGGAGTTGTTCGGGCGAAGGTAGGGAAAAGAGACGATTTGAAGTGAGTACTAAGTTGTCCTTCTTTAGGTTGGTCATCAAATTGCAGAAGCTGCCAAGAGGTTCCTCACCAAGAGCCTACCATCACTGCCCGTGACTGTTCAAACTGTCCACTTGTCTGAGCAAGAGGCATTCGGTAACAGTTCTGGAATAATGTGAGTGGAAAATATTGAGAGAAGAATTTAGCACTGTTAATAGGATTCATTGTATACTATGGCTATATGATAGGTCTTCATATTTTTCTTCAGGATTGTTGCTACCACATCTACTGGATGTGTGTTTGGTGGTTCTGCTAATGGAAGACAAAGTGTGTGTATATCTGTTATGCATTAGTGTTGGACTAGTGTGTGTTTGTCTGTACAGGAGCTAGAGGCACCAGATGTCACTGGCAAGAAAGCTGCTGAGGAGCTGTTTAAAAACATAGAGCACGGCGGGTGTGTGGACGAGTACTTGCAAGATCAGGTCAGTCAGTCAGAACAGCACCCTCTGTTGTTAGTCCAAATGATGTCCGCCTTAGAGACTTTTAAATAGAGCATGTATTTTGTAATTAAATTCACTGCATATCGGCATGTTAACACCTGGTAGATAGAGCACTGCGGTGGAAAATAGAGCACTGTAGAACAATGGGTTTTGGAAAATAGAGCACTGTTTGAACAATGGGCAGTGCGTACTATGGAATATAGAGCACTGTCGGCGCCTTTGATCTTGTATGGTATCATACTCTAACAGCTGTTAGACCACTCATTAATAATTCATTGAGTCGGAAGCTTTGAAGTCACGAATTAGCGGAGGGAGTTTGTGTCAGTTAGATCCTCATGAATAAATTCATTTTGTCAAAACACCGTTTCTTTCGCAGTGGAAGATCGAGAATGTGTCGAAGAGCTTACCAAGACGAAGTGCAGTTCCTCGCGTGGCCTGGAGCGAAGAAACTACGCCGCTACGTTCTTCACGAACGGCGAACGAGCTCCCAGCACGCATAAAATGGCGGCCGTCGTCGTCAGGTCAGTGTAAGCGTGGTCTAAGTCAGTTAGATCACCTGGACTCGGAATGTAACTGACATGAACGTCCCTTGGGCCAATCCCTCGCCCTCGGATGGTCTTACAGCCCTCGGGCTGTAAAACCATCCTTGGGCGAGGGATTGTCCCGCGGGGCGTTCATGTCAGTTAGATCCCTCTTCCGGTGATCTAACTATTACATAGTGTTCATGGCACTGTCCAAAGACGAGTCAGACGCCTGTCAAAAATTAGGACCAGACCGATCACACTACACAGAAACAGCTATACACATTGCTGAACTGATGACTGAAACAGTACGTAGAACACCATTATATTATTTTTATCTCTCCTCTGTTTTTCAGGCACGATTTTCAATCACCCGATCAGACAACACTACAAACTGTAATAATAAAATTACTTGCATTGGTATTGGATTCAAGAGATAATGACAGATTTACAATGTGCTCTCATTTCAATTGTGACAAAAATTAAAGGTCTGTCAATAAAAAATGAATTATCGTACAAAAGACTACAACTTAACACTTAAAAAACTGAAATTAACAGTTTCATTAGTCTATCGAGCTAGACCGAAAACTCTGTCTGACTCAATAGACTATAGTATAGATTCATCTACCAGTATAATTATTTTCCTTCAATAGATTACTCTATATATAGTCTTGCCAAAAGGATATCTACGAAGGTGTAAACTATGTAAGAGACAGTACCATAAATTGCTAGCGTACAGTAGTGATGGGTATTTTGAAATTCATATCACATCAAACTACATGTACCTCTGCCTATACTGTGATTATAATTATTATTATTATTAACAAAAAAATTATTAATGTTTCTGTGCTATGGATAAAAGCTATACAGAATCAAACACAGGTAATGTAATTACGATAATTACACAATCAATCATTTCCTACGTATCTTCATAGAAACTTTTTTCAAAGAATATGGTCCTTTCCACGCATGCCAGCTGATAGTACTGGGTCCATATGTGAGTACATGATAGTACTTTCCATTTAAACTAACATAATGACAGTTTTTGTACCACCATGGACCAGATGAGTACACCAGTGCACAGTTGCCACTGATGGATGCATCATAATCACAATCAATGGTGGTAAATCTACTACCAGAATGGTAACTCAAACCAAAACCACCATCACCTGCTGTGCCAGAGTAACCCGACACTAGTAAACGATAATCTGTGCTGGTACTGCCCACAGTAAAAGTGCTGTAATGAGCATAGCGTGTGCTATTTTCAAAGTCCTCCAGGTCAACCCTTAGCTTTTGTCGTGCACTGGCAGTTAGTCTGTGTATATTAATCAGTCCTAGCCAGTGCTCTCCTTTCAGATTACCAAATGTGTTTTCACAGATTGTCCAGTTTTGATTAAAGTCGACAGAGCCATCAAACCTTCGCTGCAGCATAGTCCATCCCCCACCATCAGTGGTCATGTCACAGTAGACTTGGAATGCAGTCTGGTTGTCAGGATTGATAGTATACACTCCATCAGTAGTCTGACCCTGTTCATAAGCATCTTTACAGTCGATAAAATATGTGCTACATAACAACATATCAACTTACATTAATCGACAATAAGGTGTTACCTTGTTGGTCTACTGGTTGTAGGTTCCACTGTTGTCGTATCAGTTGATGGTTCTAGTGAAGGAGCTGTCATTGGCTCTTGTGTGGTAGTATTTGTTGGCATCTCATGGTGATCCAAGTTGAGATGAATTTTCAGACAATTCACTTGCCCAAGAAGGAAAGCTATGCGTTGCTTGAGAGCGAATCTTGACACATCTCTGCTGTAGTTTCCACGATGGAGGCTCCCAAGACCCAATGGAGCATCATTGTCTTGTAGTGACTTGAGACATTCCACTTGCCCGATGCGGTAGGCAATACGCTGTTCAAGGCTGTAACCACGGAACAATTCAGTGTAGTTACCACGAACACTTGGAGCGGCAGAGATGCAGCATGGTACCACACTACCAAAGATCAGCAATAATACGATACTGTGAACCATTACTATCAGAATACAGTAGAAGAGAACAAACTCAATAGCCTCGTTACAATACAATTCACTCTTCAATGCACTGTGTTTTATATAGATTCAACTTGACCACACTGGCTGGACATGTCTGTACAATAAAACCACTTATCAGTCTCTAGGATTGCTGTACAGCCTTTCCATTAGCTGTTGAATGATGCAGGGCGGGTTCATAGACCAGGCAAAGAGAAGAGAGGAATGTCTCTAGCTACCTCAAATAGACATCTGAGGGACTGTCTCTCGGTACTATTGCTACTATTAGCGCGCGGCGGTGACGGCTGATTTGTGCTTACAACAATACCTAGTACGCAGTAACAATGCATACCTCACCAGATCAACGACCGAGCTATTCCGTAGCGCCTCCAATGCAGTGTAGTCGCCATTTTGGAAAATATCGAACCCCGCCCTTTATGAATTGTTCAACGACTTGTTCAATTTGTTTCTCAGACAGAAAAATAAGTGCGAGAATCCTAGATTTTAAGACTACATAGCGACTTAATCATAAAATATGTCCATAAATGATAGGGCTTCAACCTTTGATTCAGGAGTATTGCTACCAGTGATCCAGAAACAGTGAGTGAATTATGATCCAGGATTTACCAGAAACAGTGAGTGAAGTAAGATCCTTCATCTTCCCACAACTCGACAAATTCAAATCAAATTGTAATAATAATTATATTGAGTATTGGATTCAAGTGATAAGAACAAATTTAAGAGGATGTGCTCTCATTTCAATGGTGACAAAAATTAAAGGGCCGGGCTGTTAACAAGAAATGAATTATCATAAAACTTAACACTTTTTCAAAAACCTTAAATTACATATTCATTAGTCTATCGACCTAGACCCAAAACTCTGTCTAGCTTAATGGACTATAGCATAGATTCATCTACCCCCTCAATAGATTACATTACTATATCGACGAAGGTGAAAACGAGACAGTACCTAGTCTCAGTGGCGGATCCAGAAAAAGTAGATTGGGTGGGCCAATGTGCGGCGCGAAGCGCCGGCGAAAAATTTTAGCTAATTAATATTCAGTAATATTCATGAGAGGCGTAAATAATTGACTCTGACACGCTTCAACGCGATAGTCGAGCTAGAAGGTTATACAGCGCAGCGAGCGCGCTAGTCAGTAGTGAGAACTCTGCTCAGAACGGTAAGAATTTTGCACTATAGTTAAAACTTTAAAATTTTAGGTGGGCTAGTTTGGGTGGGCCAGGCCCTACCTGGCCCACCCCTGGATCCGCCACTGCCTAGTCTAGCCGCTAGCCCTCTTTTCGCCTTGCCGTGACCCCGCCCATTAATTATTAGCGAAAAGAGGGCTAGCGGCTAGACTAGACAGTACCATGCATATCGCTAGCGTACATGTAGTAGTGATGGCTATTTTGAGTTACAAAAAAAATTCATATCACATCAAACTACCTTTGCCTATGCTGAGATATTGTTCTTATTTTTACATGTACAAAATTAAGTAAAGGAAATGTCATCACAATAATTACACAGACAATCATTATCATTTTCTACGTATCTTCATAGACACTTTTTTCAAAGAATAGCCTCTTTTCCACACATACCATGTGATAGCACCTTTTGCATTTGTGTGTACATGATAGTACTTTCCATTTAAATTAACATTATAACAGTTATTGTACCACCATGGACCAGAAGAGTTCACCACTGCACAGTTGCCACTGGACCTTGAATCATTATCACGATCAATGGTGGTAAATTTACTACCAGAATGGTAACTCAGACCTCTACCACCATCACCTGCTGTGCCAGAGTAACCAGACACTAGTAAACGGTACTTTGTGCTGGTACTGCCCACAGTAAAATTGCTGTAACGAGCATAGAGCTTGATCCTATAAAAGTCCTCCAGGTCAACCCTTAGCTCTTGTGGTGCACTGGCAGTTAGTC
Organism: Haliclona indistincta; assembly: GCA_964017065.1. Taxonomy (NCBI): domain Eukaryota; kingdom Metazoa; phylum Porifera; class Demospongiae; order Haplosclerida; family Chalinidae; genus Haliclona; species Haliclona indistincta. The sequence continues at coordinate 9,057,877 of OZ024790.1, forward strand.
TGTGCATATTAATCAGTCCTAGCCAGTGTTCTCCAGTAAGATTACCAAATGTTTTTTCACTGATTGTCCAGTTTTGATTAAAGTCGACAGAGCCATCAAACCTTCGCTGCAGCATAGTCCATCCACCACCATCATTTGTCATGTCACAGTAGACTTGGAATGCAGTCTGGTTGTCAGGATTGATAGTATACTCTCCATCGGTAGTCTAACCCTGTTCATAAGCATCTTTACAATCGATAAAATACGTGCTACATAACAACATATCAGCTTGCATTAATCAACAATAAGGTGTTACCTTGTTGGTCTACTGGTTGTAGGTTCCACTGTTGTTGGATCAATTGATGGTTCTAGTGAAGGAGCTGTCATTGGCTCTTGTGTGGTTGGCATCTCCTGGTGATCCAAGCTGAGGTGAATTTTCAGACAATTCACTTGTCCAAGAAGGAATGCTATCCGTTGCTTGAGAGCGAATCTTGACACATCTCTGCTGTAGTTTCCACGATGGAGGCTCCCCAGACCCAATGGAGCATCACTGTCTTGCAGTGACTTGAGACATTCCACTTGCCCGATGCGGTAGGCAATGCGCTGTTCAAGGCTGTAACCACGGAACAATTCAGTGTAGTTACCACGAACACTTTGAGCAGCAGAGATGCAGCATGGTACCATACCACCAAATATCAGCAATAATACGATACTGTGAACCATTACTATCACAATACAGTAGAAGAGAACAAACTCAATAGCCTCATTACAATACAATTCACTCTTCAATGCACTGGGTTTTATAGATTCATCTTGACCACAAACCACCACTGCTTAGCCTTAATAGAATGAAGCCAAACCCCTTCTTTTTAGCCACTTTGTAAAACCAATTCTCAGCCTCATAGTAACCACTTCTTAGTCTCTTTGTAAAACCAATTTTCAGCTTCAATAGTAACCACTTCTCATTTTAGCCTCTTTGTAAAACCAATTCTCAGCTTCAATAGTAACCACTTCTTAGTCTCTTTGTAAAACCAATTCTCAGCCTCATAGTAACCACTTCTTAGTCTCTTTGTAAAACCAATTTTCAACCTCAATAGTGCACTTCTCATTTTAGCCTCTTTGTAAAACCAATTCTCAGCTTCAATAGTAACCACTTCTTAGCCTCAAAGCAAAACCAGTCATCAGCCTCATTAGTGACCACTTCTTAACCCTTTAATTACTAAATTATCTTGCTGAAATTTTAACCTCGTAAATGCTGACCACTTCTATCGTGAATATCTCGTGTGTCTTTTGTGCTACTGGTCTCAAATTTGTGTCCTTTTACGCAAGTGAGTAGCCGCAATTGCCCACACTCAAGTCGGTCGATATGCCCCTCCCACTTCGAAAGTGAAGTCGATAAAGTGCAGCGACCTCGTCAAATTTTGCACTTTGGGGCTGGCTACTGAAAAGTACATACAAATAGCAGTGGTTTTGCTGAGTGTAAAACGTAGCCCAAATTATAGAGAATGCGCAAAAATGTGTTTTCCGGGCAGCCGAAGCCATAAAATGTCCAAATTTTCTTGGCTGCCATTTTGTTCTTCCTAAAATCATGTGAAATTTACACTGAAGCCATAGAAATGCCGAAGCCAATACGTTTGGTGCAGGGGGCGCCCCGAAAACCAGTCCGCACTTTTTGCGGTTATTTGTATTCTTCAATTTGGCTTAATTTTGGGATATTTTAGCACTTTTTCATAAAGTTATGCTGTCTGAAGTATGTATGACGCCAAATTGCGTCATTGGGACTTAAAGGGTTAATAGCCTCTTTGTAAATTTTATTAAAACTACTTGTCAGCTTCTTCGTTTCTTGGATTTTTCAGTACTAAAATCGATTCACATAAACCAGACCAAAGAGAGGTTTTACTTTAAACTTGACACCTAATTAATAAGATGGTATGCTAGCAACATGCAGTACGTGGTGATGGCTGCTTTGTACTTGTACTTCAAACAATAGTACAAAGCAACAGTAGTGTTGTAATATGATATCAAGACCTGCATGATTGCCGCAACAGATGAACGTTTGTAAGCAAGATCAAACTCAGACGCTAACTAAATTTATTATAATTATAGCCATACAATAAAAGACCAAAATGGCAATGATTACGTATACTACAAATTAAAGATAGTAATACAGTGAAACATGTATACTGAGATAATAATACTTATTTTTATACTTGTACAATTTAAATACAGGTAATGTCATCACAGTATATAATTACACAGTCCATCATTTCCTACGTATCTTCATAGAAACTTTTTTCAAAGAATAATATCCTGTCCACACCCACCAGTTGATACCATTGGTTGCATATGTGCGCACATGATAATACTTTCCATTTAGACTAACATAATAACAATTATTGTACCACCATGGACCAGCTTGGAATTCCAGTGCACAGTTCTCACTAGACCTTGGATCATTATTACGATCAATGGTGGTAAATCTACTATCAGAATGGTAACTCAGACCTAAACCAGCATCACCTGCTGTGCCAGAGTAACCATACACTAGTAAACGATAATCTGTGGTAGTATTGTCCACCGTGAAATTGCTGTAACGGGCATAGCTTGTGTTCCTATTAAAGTCCTCCAGGTCAACCCTTAGCTCTTGTGGTGCACTGGCAGTTAGTCTGTGCATATTAATCAGTCCTAGCCAGTGCTCTCCTGTCAGATTACCAAATGTGTTTTCACAGATTGTCCAGTTTTGATTAAAGTCGACAGAGCCATCAAACCTTCGCTGCAGCATAGTCCATCCACCACCATCATTGGTCATGTCACAGTAGACTTGGAATGCAGTCTGGTTGTCAGGATTGATAGTATACACTCCATCAGTAGTCTGACCCTGTTTATAAGCATCTTTACAGTCAATGTACACTCTAACACAAAAAATTAGAGATAAATAATTTTTACGAAGTATACATGTACATCATGTGTACCTAGTGGAAGGTGCTGTTGTTGGGTCAGTATCTTGATCCAAGTTGAGATGTATTTTGAAACAATTCACTTGCCCGAGAAGGAATGCTATGCGTTGCTTGAGAGCGACTCTCGATACATCTCTGCTGTAGTTCCCACGATGGAGGCTCCCAAGACGCAATAGCGCATCACGTGACTTGAGACACTCCACTTTTCTGATGCGGTAGGCAATGCGCTGTTCAAGGCTGTAACCACGGAACAATTCAGTGTAGTTACCACGAACACTTGGAGCGGCAGAGATACAGCATGGTACCACACCACCAAAGATGAGAAATAATACGATACTGTGAACCATTACGTACTTGCAAAAATAGCTAGCCCCGCCCTCTTTCACTTGCTGATGAATTATTCAACGGATCGTTCAATTTGTTTCTCCAGACAGACAAACAAGTGGAAGAATCTTAGATTTTAAAAGTACATACTACATAGCCACCTAGTCATAAAGTGTGACCATAAATGATAGGGCTTCATCTTTTTCTTCAGGATTATTGCTACCACGTCTACTGGATGTGTGTGTTTGGTGGTTCTCAGTGCTAATGGAAGACAAAGTGTGTGTATATCTGTTATGCATTAGTGTTGGACTAGTGTGTGTTTGTCTGTACAGGAGAGGCACCTGATGTCACTGGCAAGAAAGCCGCTGATGAGTTGTTTAGAAACATGGAGCACGGCGGGTGAGTGCGGTGAGTACTTGCAAGATCAGGTCAGTCAGTCAGAACAGCACCCTCTCTTGTTGGTCCAAATGATGTCCGCCTTAGAGACCTTTAAACAATTAGAGCAGACAATGCTGTAACTATATCCATAGACTGTGTGGTCTAAAATATCTATGCTATATATATATCCTGTGTTGTTTATTGTTGTGATTTATTTCAGCTGATAGTGTTCATGCAAAGATGTGTCAGACGCCTGTCAAAAATAAGTAAGACCAGACCGATCACGCTACACACAGAGACAGCTATACACATTGCTGAACTGATGACAGAAACAATAGAACACCATTTTATCATTTTCATCTCTCCTCTGGTTTTCAGGCTCGACTGATTTTCAATCACCCGATCAGACGACACTACAAACTGTAATAATATAATTACTTGCTGGTATTGGATTCAAGTGATAGCTTTTAATAAATTATTAATAACAAACTTAGAATGTTCTCTCAATTCAATGGTGACAAAAATTAAAGGTCTGTCAACAATTATCATACAAAAGGATATTAATTTTTACTATGAAGGTGTAAACTATGTAAGAAACAGTACCATAAATCGCTAGTGTACAGACAGTAGTGATGGCTATTCTGAGTTTAGAAAATTCATATCACATCAAACTACCTTTGATACGATGATATTGTTCTCATTTTTATATTAAATGCAGGTAATGTTATCACAAGAATTACACAGTCAATCATTTCCTACGTATCTTCATAGAAACTTTTTTCAAAGAATTTGATCCTCTCCAAGCATACCAGCGGATAGTACTGCGTGCACTTGTGCGAACATGATGGTACTTTCCATTTAAACTAACATAGTTACAGCTTCTGTACCACCATGGACCAGATAAGTTTGCCAGTGCACAGTTGCGATAAGATGTATCATTATCTCTATCAATGGTGCTGAATTTACTACCAGAATGGTAACTCAGACTATCACCTGCTGTGCCAGAGTAACCAGACACTAGTAAACGGTACTTTGTGCTAGCATTGCCCACAGTAAAAGTGCTGTAACGAGCATAGCTCGTGTAGCTATTAAAGTCCTCCAGGTCAACCCTTAGCTCTTGTCGTGCACTGGCAGTTAGTCTGTGCATATTAATCAGTCCTAGCCAGTGCTCTCCTGTCAGATTACCAAATGTGTTTTCACATGTTGTCCAGTTTTGATTAAAGTCGACAGAGCCATCAAACCTTCGCTGCAGCATAGTCCATCCACCACCATCAGTGGTCATGTCACAGTAGACTAGAAAGGCGGTCTTGTTGTCAGGATTGATTGCATAGATTCCATCAGTAGTCCGACCTTTTTCATAAGCATCTTCACAGTCAATGTACACTCTAAAAAAATTAAAGATAAAATTATTTTTTATGAGGTACTAGTTACCTAGTGGTAGGTGCTGTTGTTGGGTCAGAGCCTTGATCTAAGCTGAGGTTAATTATCAGACAATTCACTTGCCCGAGAAGGAATGCTATGCGTTGCTTGAGAGCGAATCTTGACACATCTCTGCTGTAGTTTCCACGATGGAGGCTCCCTAGATCCAATGGAGCATCACTGTCTTGTAGTGACTTGAGACATTCCACTAGCCCGATGCGGTAGGCAATGCGCTGTTCAAGGCTGTAGCCACGGAACAATTCAGTGTAGTTACCACGAGCACTTAGAGCGGAAGAGATGCAGCATGGTACCACACCGCCAAAGATCAGCAATAATACGATGCTGTGAACCATTACTATCACAATACAGTAGAAGAGAACAAACTCGATAGCCTCGTTACAATACAATTCACTCTTTAATGCACTGGGTTTTATAGATTCATCTTGACCTGTGACCACACACATTGTATTATAGTAAAAACACTTCTTAAATGGTTTACTGTGGATACACCTTGTCTAAACATTTGAACTTACCATGGTTTTTATCATGGCCCTTTTATCATTGTTCATTGTGCTGGTCACAATAGCTACATGTACATGTATGATTGTGTCTGCATGTCTATAAATAGCTGCTACTGTGCACTGTGATCTGATGACCTGATGTTAATTTGGCTCCACAATACTTATCTTGAGACCTCCACATATAAAAACGCTTCTTAAATGGAATATTTGGAAACACCTTGTCTGAACTATATACCTTTTCGGTGCGAATCGCGCCTCGTTCAAAAGTCGATTAATACGCCCATTTTTCGCGCGATACTGGAGGGCAAGGGTTTACCAAAAGCAGCGCTATTGCCGAAAAAGCACTCCGATGGTCGTCTGGATAGTTGAGCTATACACGTATCACTGTCCACAATTTTCATCCACCCGATCAGACGACACTACAAACTGTACAGTGTTCCACACGAAGAGAGGGAATTAATGTTAGGAATGTATGACGTCACGTCAATAGGAACAATACATTGTAGCAAACAAAATGGCCGCCATATACCTGCTCTCTTGCAGAGTGAAGTCGCGCTTGTCGCTGTATATGCTTCCAGAGACGCTAGGTGATATCTACTTTCATGATTAATGTTTTGGTATTGCAGTCATGAAGTTTTAGAGCTTAACTACCAGTAGAACTGGAATTCCTGTCCCTAACGTTTGGCTCATCGTGAACCGGTCAACTTTGCTCTTTGCCGCCGATGTAGCACTGATTGGGACCAATCCCGCTGCCAACAGATAAGCATCCGAGGTGAAAGCTTCAATGCAGCGATGACAGAGCTTAACTACCAGTAGTCCCTGAGATTCGCTCCCTAACGTGTTTTTCCAAATGGTTGCCTGTCTTTCACATTTCTGTCATGTGAGTGTCATCTGACAAGAAGCCATATAAAGCACAAGATTAAGTAAGGATAGAGGATCAAAATGATACATACATCATAACTCTAGGACAAATGATTCTAGAGAAATTGAGCAAACTGTCAACACGCAATTATTCCTTCTCTTCGTGTGGAACACTGTGTTGATACTGCATGGTAAATGATAGTAACAAATTTACAATGTGCTCTCATTTCAATAGTGACAAAATAAAGGGCTGTGTACGAAAAATGAATATCATACAAAAGACACACTTTTTCATAAAAAAACTCTGAAATTAACAGATTCATTTGTCTATCGAGCTAGATCCAAAATTCTGTCTAGCTCGATAGACTATAGTAAAAGTAAAACAGTTTTAATAAAAAACTGAAAGGTTTAGGGATGACGCTTGCAAAATTAAAGTAACAAGGCTTGAAAAAGGAAAGGAACAAGATGGGATGATGCTTGCAAAAGTAAAGGAACAAGATGGAATAATGCTTGTAAAAGTAAAGTCCCAAGTATCCCTACAACAGCACACACATAGCCTACACATGGTTTACTACATCTCTACATGTCACTTTCTTCCCCCATTTCACTCTGTGAATCAGAGCTCCACCATCAAGAACATGCATATTAATTTTTGCTTGTGCATAATACATGACTACAAAGAAGTGGTCATGTAATATTTTCCAGAAAATAACCAGCTAAGGTGCAAACTTACAAGATCTTGTTTACAAGGACCTCTGAAAATACAAGTAACGTTTATTGCTTTTAAAATAACCATAAACATTTCCCCCAAAGTAGATTTAGGTGGATTTTTTATTAGGGAGGCACGGTAGTGCCTCCCTATGTAGGGTTGAACGAGAAAACAAGATGGCGGCTACATTCAAACGCTGATATTTCGCCTGGTGATGAATTTTATACGTCCAATGACACTTAAATCTGCTATCTGGCGTTGCCCCATCTTACTGTAGCAAGGAGATTGCTCGAGATTGTTACTAAAGTGACGAACCTGGAAACTGTGAAAATCGAGTTTCGTCATCTTCGTCGGACAGCTTATGTACAGCCACTGATGTAGGGATCTATGGTCTGTTAGCAAGTCAATCGTGTTACCATTCCATGCTTGCTCCTTGTCAGTTTTCATTGTTGACCAGTGGTAGATTTCACAACCCTACATCCTTTTGATTTCGATAGAAATCTTTTTAATTTTCTTGTAATTATGTGGTTAAGTAAAATATTCTGCTTCTTTTGATACCAAAATTGTTACTATACTAATTTCTTCCATGTTTGACCAATTTTTAGCCTTCAACAGCCAGACTATAGGTAGTCTTGCCATAAGGATATCTACGAAGGTGAAAACCCTTACATAGTACCATGAATCGCTAGCGAACAGTAATGATGGCTATTTTGAGTTTTTAAAAATTAATATGACATCAAAGTACCATTGCCTTTATACTGTGATTATTATTACATGTACTATAATAAATACAGGTAATAATTATCATCACAATAATTACACAGTCAATCATTTCCTGCGTATCTTCATAGAAACGTCTTTCAAAGAATAAAATCTTGTCCACGCATACCAGTTCATACCATTGATTGCAGCTGTGCGCACATGATAGTACTTTCCATTTAAATTAACATTATAACAGTTATTGTACCACCATGGACTAGATAAGTGGTACAGTGCACAGTTGCCACTGTATCCATCATTATCACTATCACTGGTAGTAAATCTACTACCAGAATGGTATCCAAGACCATCACCTGCTGTGCCAGAGTAACCAGACACTAGTAAACGGTACTTTGTGCTGGTACTGCCCACAGTAAAATTGCTGTAACGAGCATAGCTTGTGTTATTTCGAAAGTCTTCCAGGTCAACCCTTAGCTCTTGTGGTGCACTGGCAGTTAATCTGTGCATATTAATCAGTCCTAGCCAGTGCTCTCCTGTCAGATTACCAAATGTGTTCTCACAGACTGTCCAGTTTTGATTAAAGTCGACAGAGCCATCAAACCTTCGCTGCAGCATAGTCCATCCACCACCATCAGTGGTCATGTCACAGTAGACTAGAAAGGTGGTCTTGTTGTCAGGATTGATTGTATAGATTCCATCAGTAGTCCGACCTTTTTCATAAGCTTCTTTGCAGTCAATGTACACTCTAAAACAAAAATAAAGCGATAAAATTTTTTTTATGAGGTACTAGTTACCTTGTGGTAAGTGCTGTTGGGTCTAAGCTGAGGAGAATTTTCTTACAATTCTCTTGCCCAAGAAGGAATGCTATGCGTTGCTTGAGAGCGAATCTTGACACATCTCTGCTGTAGTTTCCACGATGGAGGCTCCCAAGACCCAACGGAGCATCACTGTCTTGCAGTGACTTGAGACATTCCACTTGCCCGATGCGGTAGGCAATGCGCTGTTCAAGGCTGTAACCACGGAACAATTCAGTGGAGTTAACACAAACACTTGGAGCGCCAGAGATGCAGCATGGTACCACACCACCAAAGATCAGCAATAATATGATACTGTAAACCATTACTGACACAATACAGTAGAAAAGAACAAACTCAATAGCCTCGTTACAATACAATTCACTCTTCAATGCACTGGGTTTTATAGATTCATATTGACCTGTGACTACACACAAGAACTTACCACTCCTTAAATCGACTATAGTAAAAACACTTCTTAAATGGATTATTTGGAGACACTTTGTCTAAACTTTTGAACTTACCATGGTTTTATCATGGCCCTATCTATTGTGCTGGTCACAATAGCTGCATGTATCATTATGTTTGCATGTCTATAAATAGCTGCTCCTGTGCACTGTGATCTGATGACCTGATATTAATTTGGCTCCACAATACTTATCTTGAGACCTCCACAAATAGTAGAAACACTTCCTAAATGGATTATTTGGAAACACCTTGTCTGAACTATTATTGAACTTACCTTTTATCATTGCCCTGTACATTGTGCTGTTCAACAACTACACTTATCATTGTGCACGATTTTCATCCACCCAATCAGACTACACTACAAACTAGTACGCAGTAATAACTATACTAATCTAGTACGCTGTAACTATGCCCAGATTAACGACCAAGCTATGCCGTAGCGGCTCCAATGCAGTGTAGTCGCCATTTTGGAAATATGGAGCCCTGCCCTCTTGCAGTTGATGAATTTTTCGACGGCTTGTTCGATTTGTTTCTCCAAACAGAGACTGACAATCATCTAGGTTTATTTACCTCAATAGATCAAATTAAAGAGATTTCTATCGAAATCAAAAGGATGTAGGGTTGTGAACTCTACCACTGGTTCACAATGTAAACTAACAGGGAACAAGCATGGAATGGTAACACGATTGACTTGCTAACAGACCATAGATCCCTACATCAGTGGCTGCTGTGGTTGACCTAGTTCACACAGCAGTAGTTTATGAAAAATAAATTTGACAGAATTGCGAATAAAGGCTTTGTTTTCGGGTTATGGCGTGATTTGCTCGCCTGCATGGACTGCCGTTGCGAACGTTCGGGCTTCCTTGCTATATCCTATGCTAATGATATAGTATGCTATATCCTGTGCTGTTTATTGTTGTGATTTCTTTCAGCTGATAGTGTTCATGGCACCGTCCAAAGACGAGTCACACGCCTATCAAAAATTAAGACCAGACCGATCACACTACACACAGAGACAGCTATACACATTGCTGAACTGATGACAGAAACAATAAAATACCATTTTATCATTTTATCTCTCCTCTGTTTTTCAGGCACGATTTTCAATCACCCGATCAGACGACACTAGACTAGTAGTATATATTCGAGTCATCTACCAGTATATTTCCCTCAATAGATTACTCTATAGTCTTGCAAAAATAGATATCTTCGAGGGTGAAAATTATGCAAGAAACAGTACCATAAATCGCTAGCCTACAGTATAGTGATGGCTATTTTGAGTTAAAAAAATTCACATCACATCAAACTGCTTATACTGTGATAATTATTATTCATGTTTTTACATGTACAAAATTAGATAAAGGAAATGTCATCACAATAATTACACAGTTAATCATTTCCTACGTATCTTCATAGAAACTTTTTTCATATAAGCTGAAGATGTCCATGCCTGCCAGCGGATATCACTGGTTGCACTTGTGTAGTACTGTCCATTTAAACTAACAGAATAACAGTTTCGGTACCACCATGGACCAAAGTACACCAGTGCACAGTTGCCACTTGATGCATCATTATCATGATGAATGGTGGAAAATCTACTACCAGAAGAGTCAGTACCATATTAATCGCTAGCGTACAGTAGTGATGGCTATTTTGAGTTTTTAAGAATTCAAATCACATCAAACTACCTTTGCCTATACTGTGATAATTTTACATGTAAACTAATTAAAAATAGGTAATGTCATTACAATAATTACACTGTCAATCATACGTATCTTCATAGAAACTTTTTTCAAAGAATATGGTCCACTCCACGCAAACCAGTAGATAGCACCGGTTGCACTTGGATGCACATGATACTTTCCATTTAAACCAACATAAGAACAGCTATTGTACCACCATGGACCAGATTTGGATGTCAGTGCACAGTTGGTACTTCTTTGATCATTATCACTATCAATGGTGGTAAATCTACTACCAGAATTGTAACTCAGACCTCTACCTCCATCGCCTGCTGTGCCAGAGTAACCAGACACTAGTAAACGGTACTTTGTGCTGGTGCTGCCCACAGTAAAATTGCTGTAACGAGCATAGCTTGTGTTATTTCGAAAGCTCTCCAGGTCAACTCTTAGCTCTTGTGGTGCACTGGCAGTTAGTCTGTGCATATTAATCAGTCCAAGCCAGTGCTCTCCTGTCAGATTACCAAAAGTGTGTTCACAGATTGTCCATGTTTGATTAAAGTTGACAGAGCCATCAAACCTTCGCTGCAGCATAGTCCATCCACCACCATCAGTGGTCATGTCACAGTAGACTTGGAGTACAGTCTGGTTGTCAGGATTGATAGTATACACTCCATCAGTAGTCTGACCTTGGTCATAAGCATCTTTACAATCTATATAGTATGGCAGAACCCTATAACAAGACAATGTTACTCAGACTTGCATTAGTAAAATAAGCTGTTACCTGGTTGTAGGTTCCACTGTTGTTGGATCAGTTGATGGTTCTAGTGAAGGAGCTGCCAAGCTGAGGTGAATTTTCAGACAATTCACTTGCCCAAGAAGGAATGCTATGCGTTGCTTGAGAGCGAATCTTGACACATCTCTGCTGTAGTTTCCACGTTGGAGGCTCCCAAGACCCAATGGAGCATCACTGTCTTGTAGTGACTTGAGACATTCCACTTGCCCGATGCGGTAGGCAATGCGCTGTTCAAGGCTGTAACCACGGAACAATTCAGTGTAGTTACCACGAACACTTGGAGCGGCAGAGATGCAGCATGGTACCACACCACCAAAGATCAGCAATAATACGATACTGTGAACCATTACTATTACAATACAGTAGAAGAGAACAAACTCAATAGCCTCGTTACAATACAATTCACTCTTCAATGCACTGGGTTTTATAGATTCATCTTGACCACACTCAAGAAATCACTTCTTAAATAGATTATAGTAAAACCACTTATTATCCCTTTGTAAACCACTTCTCAAGTTACCCCCTTTGAAAAACCACATTTTAGATTCTTCTTCTTGACCATGGGTTCCCATCAGCCAGAAGAAAGAGAATTTTTACTCCAAAGATGAGAGCTAATTAAAAGCCATTGCTGCTAACATGCAATGATAATTGATACACTTGCAACAATAGACCATTTAGAGATCTTCATCGTGAGGCACCCAATTCAATTTATAGATCAAAGCTAGGTTAAGCCATACATGACTGCAGCAAGTGGAGTTTTGTAATCAAGACCCCACAGGAGTTTACATGCATGAAAAGTTTATGAATAAATCCAACATAATAATGATTTGTACAGTAGTATCAGTGACACAGCATCATTGAGCAGAGTGGTAAATGTTAAATGCTGCTTTGTAATGCTTGGTTGGAAGGATATTCTTCTCAATATTTATGTCACCGTATATCAGTAACTTAGTCTATGGTAACAACCCAGGTATATACCACTGCCTCATTGGTCCTATTTATCATGTTCCATTACATTCTTCATTTAAGCATCTATTCAAAGGGCCTCACCTTTTTCAAAACAGCACACAGCCATCTTGATACACCTTTCTGACCATGGATCACAGGTTTTCCCACTACCTAAGTGCTTCGTTATTAATGTGCCTCTTCATTAGTTTGTTAATAGGCAAGTTGACGGTCATTACAGCTTCGTTCATGCAATCATTTTCTTTCAAAAATGAACCACAATAATTTGTTTGCCCAGCTTTGTTGCAGTGATTATCGTGTTACCTTCAATAAAAGAGTAATCACCTGTTTAAAACACCAACAATGTCTTCTGCACTGCTGGTATAACTAACATTGATGATATAGCTATTATTAGCATTTATCATGTTAAGATTCCCAAACAAGAGAGACACCTCCACCATACCATGATAGTCTTAGACTGATATTTTACCTCTTGACATGTCGTTTTACAGCCGGTCATATTTATTGCTACTTATTTTGATGGTAAAATATCGTCGTACTAATAATGATAAAGCATTTCTGAGCGAATTTTTGTTCATTGTGATATAAGAATTTATTAGAAAAATCTAGGCAAAACTTTAAGAAAATTAAATTGGATTAAATCAACAAAAAATTTGTGAGCTCACATGAATGTATTCCTAATAGTGTCGCTCAGTTCTTCTTCTCCTACATAGTTAGATCGTAGCACAGCGACAAGAGTGGCCCAGTTGGCTGGGCTCTGTGGAGTACACTGCTGCTGCCAGTATGTGAACACATCACTAAAGCAGTCTAGAGCATTTCCACGGCGATGCCTATCGAAAGTATCAAGGTCATTTTGTTCCATCCCAAGGGACACACCCACTCTTGTCCATTTAGCAGATATCTTGCTAGCTACTGCTTCCATAAACTGGAATCGTGATACTGTATCAGTACCTGCACAGATATACCAGTCACATTATTCATTAACATTGCAGCATATGCATCGTACATAAATTTGTCTCATGGTAGTGTTATCTAGTAGATCTTATTTTGGGTCCTTTTTAAGTTTGTGAGTAGAGCATGGGGTAAATCCTTAATGTATGGAGAGTAAATATTGTACATGAAATTTTCCCAATGGATAGTGTTATCTGGTTGATCTTATGATGGGTCCTTTTTATGTAGAGTGGGTGGAGCATGGGTGAACCCTTAATGAATAGAGACTAATTGTACATGAAAAGGCTCCATAAAAAAAGAGGCTCTGTACATAAAAAGCCCCATAATAAAAATTATTAAGGGACTAGAGTACATAAAAGAGACCCATAATATTAGGGATCTTTTTACATAAAAAGACCCATAACGTTAGGGTTTTTTTGAAAAAATACTCTTCTACCAACTCATTAAGAGGTACTTTAAAATGGACAAGGAAGTCATCCAGTGTGTAGCTACACTTACCGTAACCCTTATCATTAACTCGATAATTTGAGCACATGATATCCACTAGCTTCTTGTTGAACAACCCTTGGTCTCGCAGTCTTTGTACCATTGCCATGTGCTCAGAAAGAAGAGGATACTGAGAAGGAATTAGGTGGAGGTCGATGATTCCAAGATTCAATATCTCTGTGACTTCACTGAGAATGACCTGAGGGTCAGTAAAGACCAAGTGAGCGGTAGCAGCTTTGAAATACAAGCAAAGAGCAGCTCCACCAAGAAACACTAGAGCTGCCATTATATCTTCCTCCTCCATATCGAACTTTTCTCCAATCTCTATACACTCTGCTCGACCTAAAACTCCCTGACTCACCTTTTTTGCCTTGACCCTCATCTCCAGTTCAAATACATACCATCGAGTAGGTATTTCTACTTCCGAATCACTGCAAGCCTCCATGTTCTTTTCACCATCAGGACTAACCTCGACACATATTGATCTCAGCTCACCAAGACTCTTTTTCAGCCATCGATTTTCCCCAGACAGCATTTCATCAAATAGTCGTCGGTGCTTGTAAGCGTGAGTACCAATCAAAAGAAACTTTGGCTCCGATGAGCCCTGGCAACAGCCTTCCTTTGAGTGCTCGACAGATGAAAGAATACGAATGAGTTCTTCATTGCCCTCAAGTTGAGACTTGTCTAGTTTTGTTGGCTTGCGAAGATGTCGGTCGTCCTTCACATAATCATCCTTGAGCTTATCATTGATAGAGTTATTAAGCTTTGAGGCTACTATGTCGACCATGCTACCGCTGAAAAATACAGGTACAAGGCTGATGAATGATAGCCCACCAGAGACGATCAGGTGGACAAAGGTTCTCATTTTCTCTTTTTCTTTTGAGATATCAGGGTCCGTCACAAGCTTTTTGACAATATCTGAAGCTATGCCTTCTATTTTAGGAGGAAAAAAAGGATCATCATCGTCACTCTCTTCTGATGAAGAATTAGAAACTAGTGGAGTAGCTAGTAATTGTACAGGAGCTAGGGGTATGATCTACTGGAGGAGTGGAATCCTCATCAGATTCCTCTTGTCCACTGATCTCAGTGGCTGCATGAGTAGTGCTAGTAGCTGGCTGAAGAGGAGCAGCACGAGACAGATTCAGCTCAATCATCTTCACCTCCTCTGCGATGTATTTGAGGTAGGTATCGTCATCAAGCTCAGTCCATGTAACGTCTCCACTGCCATCGGCTTTGATACGGAAGAAAGAGATGGCTTTGGTTGCTCGTGTTGCTAACGGTGTGCCATTCCTCTTAAGAGGTGGTGGTGGGCCAAGAAGGAGATGTCTGATGCCGGTCTTGCCCACACCAGGAGGACCAATGACAAGAGCCTTAATAATGAGAACTAGAGTTACCTCATCTCGCATAGCCCTCTGCACTAGTTTTGTGTAGGTCTCCTGGTCATCTGAAGAAAGAGATGAAAATACATCAGTGTAACTTAAGTACTTACATGCAATGATAAATAATTATTGATAACTTCACAGCAAGCGGGTACCATTGGTAATTAATTGATGAGATTTTCAACAAAAATAATTAATATTCAAAGACTGTGTCAAGATGAAATGCGCTACAATGGTGTAAAGACAGCAATCAAGATGTCAAAGGCTGCTTTCTGCAGTAGTTTTAAACAAAGCGTAGATACAAAGTAGAAACACTGAAATTGTACATCAACTTATAGTAGAGGTCCTGACTAAGATTTGTATGCATTTAATTTAGGAGAGAATAACTCAACTGTTTAGGTTAATTTGACCCCAAGGAATAAGATGTGACATGTGCCAAATTGTCTATCTGCTGCAAAATACCCGTAAATGACCACGCCCTTTTTATCGGTGGTATCACTAACAATAATTGCTCTATCTTCTTAACCATTTTAGTAACATACTTTCTGGCAACTGTTCTAAGGTAACAAATTATGACCCTAAGGAATGTATTGGGATGTGTGCCAAAACCAATATTCACTGGACAATGGCTACACCTTTTTCAGAAATGCATTAGCATCTCTATTTTAAAGTTAATATTTAAGATTCTGATAGTTTGAAAACAGTACAAGTACAGGGTATTATCAACAAAAAGACACAATTTATTAACTTGAGGAGTCACTTAAATATAAACTTAGGCAGAATTCAGTATTAAAAAATGATGTTCACAAAAATTAAGTTATTCGGTGATAGGGTTTTTGCAAGATTCACCTCCTGCACTTGCAGTATTTGCAATACTTGATTCCAGCTACCCTGCAGCGACATCCATTCTTATGGGCACATTTGCCACATGTACAAGGATCAGGAAGGTCTTCAGGCTTAAAGATAACAATAATTATCAGGAACTATTAAATTTCTTTTTTCGCAAAAGTGAAACCATACGACTCAGCGTTTATTTTTAAACTGGCATGGTGGGGCTTGTATCCATAGCTGTTGTTGACAATATGCCCTTTGAATATGCTTTCTTGCATTGGCTGACATGCAGGGAATTTTCTCAAAGTCCATTTTGAAGGAAGCTATTAAAAGCAGCAAGACGCAAGCCATCAAATGCTTTTAAGTCTGTTGTTTGCTTGAAGCACCTCACTAGAAATTGTCTGCCATCTGTATCATGCTCTCTGTCAACTCTGAGTTGTTTAAGTTCTGTATCAGCGTTAAATTATTGTGGATAGCTTTCATTGCTGCATGGTTTGTAGAAATCTTGCTAGTTGTATCACATCCAGTCACACACAGCACTCGGGGGGACAATGAAATGACACATGAGGAAGCAGATGATGACATCTGCACAGCACTGCATGGGGAACATGCTTGCAAGGTGCACAGCACTGCATGGGAGACAAGCTTGCAAGGTGTCTCCCTGCACTCCATGCTGTGACTGGATGTGATACAACTAGCAAGATTTCTACAGACCATGCAGCAATGAAAGCTATCCACAACAATTTAACGCTGATACAGAACTTTAATAACTCAGAGTTGACAGAGAGCATGATACAGATGGCAGACAATTTCTAGTGAGGTGTTTCAAGCAAACAACAGACTTAAAAGCATTTGATGGCTTGCGTCTTGCTGCTTTTAATAGCAATTCCTTCAAAATGGACTTTGAGAAAATTCCCTGCATGTCAGCCAATGCAAGAAAGCATATTCAAAGGGCATATTGTCAACAACAGCTATGGATACAAGCCCCACCATGCCAGTTTAGAAAAAGTAAAGTAAAAAAGCTTTAATAAAAAACTGAAAAGTGTAGGGATGACTCTTAAAAAAGGAAAGGAACAAGATGAGATGATGCTTGCAAAAGTAAAGGAACAAGATGGAATAATGCTAAGCTTGCAAATGTAAAAGTCCCAAGTATCCCTACATCAGCGACTTGCTGCGACGCAACTGACAAATACGGAATCCTCTTCCTATACCTTTACAATCGTCAATTACTTCATCGGACTGCGTCCTCCAAACTCAGCTACCTGCAGCTTATTTACAACTGTCAACTACTTCATCGGACTGCGTCCTCCTAAACACATATACCTCTAGTTATTTAAGTTTTTTTACTTTACTTGTTCCTGTTACTTTTTTGATCACTATCAGTTTGAACTTATTAGTTGTATTCTATGATAGATGTTATTTCATTTTGACAACTCTGTGAGCATCAGTTACTAGTCTAGCAGATGTGAACGTGCACAGGGTCTGGAGAGTAAGGAGTGTAGTTTAAAATTAGTATCGCGGGCCAGACGTTCTGGGGGAACGTCTGGTCACTAAGGCCAGGTTTCTGTGAGCGACGCCAACATTCCGGCGCGCCCTCATAAGCAATCAATTGCGTGGGTTTTCACGTGACTACGGGGCGCGATTGCGCATGAAGCTGTTTACAGAGCTTTTTAGCTGCCAAAACTGGCGTGTTCGTCGTGAAAAGTCTTACAAGCGACGGCTAATACCTGCTACTCGTTGTTCTCGATGCTGCTGACGGTATATTGTACATGATTCATGTTTACGCAATGGTTCTCTTGTTGTCTCATGACTGCTCCAGCGATCATGAACATCGCAATTGTAGCCAACCAGGTTGGTATTGCTCTAGGAAGAGTTTTAGCATGCTAAAAGCCTGTTAACATGCTACACGCTTGCTAACTAGACTGGTGACGTCGACTAAAACACGTGATTTCAAGCGTGACGTGTCGTTTGTTTACATTATTATTATTATTATTATTATTTGAGCTTTACAGTGCATACGTACAGTGACAAAACAAAGATAAGAGAATTATAAGTGATTTGGTTGCACTGAAGGACCAATAGCAAGTTCTGCTAGAGGCCTGAAACTACACATTAACTTTATATAGGCTTAATACGAGATCTAGTTCTTGCTGCAATGGGTGTCCATGACCTAGTCTTGGGAGAAGATATGTTAAGACCAGGTTGACCGTCTACTGCTACATATTTGACAGTTGAAAATGGTGGTCTAACAAAATCCTCAGAGTCTGATTCAGATTGCTCACTAGCGGACGGTCGTGAAGAGGGTAGATTGCTGACAGTACGCCTACGACTACGACGTCCCCGGACTTCAGTCCATCCATAAGTACCACTCTTGTCAATGTAGGTTACTCCTGGGACACTGTCCCTCTCCTGGTACTCTACTGAGGGACACGAGCAAAGGTCTACTCCTTTAGTATCCTTCCTTGGGGCATCACACAGATTCAGCACATTCTCTTTGCCTAATGCCGTGGGCTCAGGAGTCTCATTTACGGTGGACTGAGGAGGTTTCTTGTTTTTCTTCTTGTTTTTGCATTTCCGCTTAGACTGCCGTGAAGGCATCTCGCCGGAACGGGCGCAAGGCCAGAAGAGGCTAACAGAGATTCCTGATTTAGAGCGCCTAACAGTCCAAGCCGACGAGTCCAAGGTGAGCTGATAACTCTGTAGCTCCCCTGAAATGGAGAAGGGGAGTCCGAGTCTATGAAGTTCTGCGTAGAGACCCTCTAGAGCAGTACTAGAACCAGACACTTGACCCGACGCCATTTTATTATTCCACATTCCATTGTGTCACGAAAACCTGGCCTTAGTGACCAGACGTTCCCGAGACTAGTTTAAAATAATGTTTAATATTACCCTGATATTACCAATCATTCATTGAAAGGTTTAAAATAGTAAAGAGGTTAAGGACGCAGACAGCAAAATATCAAGTCTAGGTATGATTTGACAACATGATACTTGTTAGTACAGTAATGGATGAAGGAAGAGACTAATACTGACAACTCATGATGCTGCAAGCCTAATAGTAGTAGCACGCCTAGTAGAACCTTGTTGATGTCAATATCACACTCACAGAGGCATCTAGTCCTTTACAACGTACGCTGCGTGGTGTAGGAATCTTACTGTGCGTAGAATCTCAGTTGCTGCCGGTGTCACAGCGGATCGGGTCCCCCGCGGATTCGGTCCCCCGGACCAATTCCGCTAGCATATTCGGTCCGGGGGACCGAATCCGCGGGTTCACTCTACCGCGGATACGGTCCCTCTACCGCGGATACGGTCCGTGCATTATTACACTGTACCACAAGAGTCTGCCACTCCATTTCGTCGCGTCAGGTCAACTGCATGCACTTAACAGTGTTCTCGAACACAGACTGCATACACATCATTAAGACACTACTGTAACAACAGCAACTATGTATCAGTATGAGTATTAAAGCACTAATGACCAGAGCTGCATTTATACAGAGAGTTCTGGAATAACATGACCACAACAATAAGACTGTCCTGAATGTACAATACTGTCCAGCAGTGTTACACAAAGATAAGACAGACCAAGCACCACTAGACTATTGACACAACTCCTTGTTGATAGTGCTTTATCAGGAACTACTTCTATAATGGATGCAGTAAAAGTGGCAG
>OZ024790.1:9077966-9095466 GCA_964017065.1 Haliclona indistincta
GTTCTATCACTGAATTGTTTATTAACTATTAAAATGGTTAATTAACCAAGAACCAGTTTGTATGTCGAATTGAAAGTCGATTTTATGGTAGATAGCAACACGGCTGAATTGTACAATTTTTTACTGGATCTTTAGTAAAGGTCTATGTGTTACGAAGAGGTACTGTGGAGCTCGAAAGCGGGAGTTTGAAGCCAGCGCCGACACTTGCAGTATCTATGCAGTAACCCTATGCAAGCTTCTTCGCTGAAGAGGAAGCGGCTTCCTCACTATAGTTTTGTAAAGTTAGTTAGTAGTTGTACATGTTGCATAAATATAAACGTGAAGTGCCACTTCTGACCATCTGGCTGGAAGCGACCCCATAAACCCGACCTCCTCTGGTTTGCTAACCGAGACCAAACGCATTTCAGCAAAGCTAGTATTATTAAAAGTACTTGTTAAGAGTAGTACTTCCGTTGACTTCCCGTTGGAATGGCCAGCAGCCTTGCAGAACCTTGCTAGTCGTGCAAAAGATGCGCTCTAACATGTAATAACTGATTGCGGTCAGAGTTTAAAGCTGTTTTTTGCAGGATCGAAGAAGTTTTCGACTGCGAAATTTGCACCAGGAGGTTTTTATAAGTTGGTGTACATACTAAGTCGCCGAAAAGCTGATTTTGTGGAAGTTGATTTTTTTGTGTGGAGACCCTAGGGACGGTCTCACGGTACTGTTGCTACTATTAGCGCGCGGCGGTGACGACTGCTTTGTGCTTACAACAATATCTAGTACGCAGTAACAATGCATACCTCACCAGATCAACGACCGAGCTATTCCGTAGCTCCTCCAATGCAGTGTAGTCGCCATTTTGTAATAACACGAGCCACGCCCTCTTGCAATTGCTAATGAATTATTCAACGGCTCGTTCAATTTGTTTCTCTAGACAGAGACTCACAATCATGGCTGCTTCTAGCGGTGGAGCTGCTGCTCGTCGCAAGCGTCCATGGAGAAAGCCACGCGAAGCCAAAGGACCTGATGAACCTCTACGCACAGTGCGAGCCTCTCCCTTGCATAGGCGGCTGCAGGAATATGAAGTTGCCCGGGCTCAAATTATCGGCGCGCTTGCGCGCAGGAAAATTTTTGCGTTATTGATATTCATATGGGGCGTGGTTTCATTATTTTAAGCTCTTGCGTGCTCTTGTGAAGCGAAGAACGAGCTCATCTACTTGATCTCACAGCTTCGAAGATAAGTCTCGTTACTACAAGCCTATTTAGCATTGAACACTGCACGTTATATACGTTGCGCACGCGCATCAACATTTCAGCTAGCCAAGCCAGCCCGGGCATAGCCCGGGTATGCCCGGGCCTGCAGCCGCTTATGCTCCCTTGTCGTACATCACCGGACACGTGGTGGTAGAAGAAGAGGCGAGAGACAAAGTCTGTGTGGAAGAACAACCGCAGAGAGAAGAACAAGTAGTGATGGAAACTGAAAGCAAGCAGACGATCAATCGCGATGGTGATGGACAAAGAGATACTAGAGACAGTAGTGGTAAAAGAGCAGGAGATAGTGGGCAAAAAGGGGGCGGAGATAAAGGAGGAGATGGTAGCGGTAGTAGTCGCTTTTTAGAGATCGATGGTTCTATTATGGAAGGAGTAAGTCTTGTGGAGTTGCTTTGTCTCATTTTATGTTGAGATGTTGTTACGCAGGGTAGACAGATATTGCGCAATGCAACAGCACTGAGCTGCTTATTGCGTCGTCCCATACACATCACTCGGATTAGAGCAGGCAGAAGCAAGCCTGGACTCGCCCCACAGCACCTGGCTGGAATCCAGGTATGCTGTGAAGAGACTCCTGCATTTAATTTCAGTATCTTAGTAGTTGCTAGCTGATTTGTGTGGTGGAAATCTCAAAGGAGATATGGCCACATAAACTTAATAGTTAGATTCTCATCCCCGCCCGCATCAATTTTTTTATGCTCTTGACCAAAAATTTTGGGGAGGTTTTAGACAACAAGGGGTTAATTATTTATATGGAGGATGGTGTTTGTTGTCGTCCAGATTCGTGCTCACTGTCGAGTTGTAAAGCCCTGGTATGGGTGTATTGTCGCTGATCAGGCAACGCTGATAGATGGTGACTGTATATTCATGTTGTTTTTGATATAAAATTAACAGTGTAAAATAAATTTAAATTATAAATTGACTCCCGCCTCATTGAAAATCTGAAGCCTAGAGGATGAGAATCTAACTGTTAATTTTATGTGGCCTATAGCTTGAGATCATCTGAGGTGACCTTTGACCCTGGAGAATTAAAGGGCGGGAACTATACAGCTGATACTCACACAGCTGGGTAAGCAAGAGCAGCTCTTTTTCCTTTCCATCTCCTTCCTCCATTTCTTTCCTGAATC
The DNA here is from genome assembly GCA_964017065.1 of Haliclona indistincta. Lineage (NCBI taxonomy): Eukaryota > Metazoa > Porifera > Demospongiae > Haplosclerida > Chalinidae > Haliclona > Haliclona indistincta. The sequence continues at coordinate 9,080,343 of OZ024790.1, forward strand.
CCGACACACTTACTCTCTCTCTCTCTCTCTCTCTCTCTCTCTCTCTCTCTCTCTCTCTCTCTCTCTCTCTCTCTCTCTCTCTCTCTCTCTCTCTCTCCTCTCACTCTCTCTCTCTCTCTCTCTCTCTCTCTCTCTCTCTCTCTCTCTCTCTCTCTCTCTCTCTCAGGAGTATAGTGTTATTGCTTCAGCCTGCTCTTCCTTGTCTTCTATTCTCACCTGGTGACAACACTCTCACACTATGTGGCGGCACAAATGCTGACATGGCTCCTTCCATTGACTACTTCATGAAACTAACTATTTCTGTCATACAGGTATATATACATGTACCGTCAATATGCACTACTAGGCTCACTTACTGTCTCAAATGCAAACTAAATTTCTTACTCCAAAATTCAAATTAGCAATGAACTACAAGACTAGTTTGTTTGCTCTGCAGGTTTTCACTCCTGTTGTCAAGAAATTTGGTATTGACTATTTATCAAAAGGTGAGCTTAGCTACTAGCAATGAAATTGTCACACACATCTGTGCTCTCTGTTAGAGGGCCAGTTCTTTCCAAGAGGTGGTAGAGAAGTGAAGATCACAGTGCCTCACATTGTCACGTGAATATTTTAGTGAATATTTAGTCACGTGAATATTTTACTTCCGGCATCAGGATGGGTGAACTTAGCCACCTGTTTGCAACAGACCATGTGCGCTCGATTGGTGTGTGGGCGCGGGTACCGGGTGGAGGCGCGGTTGAAATATTTATTACTTATAGACCTTATATGGATTATAGTTCTTATATGGAATCTAATATTTTTAGAACAGCTGCCATGTTAGGATTTCGCCGTTTACAGAGCTCACATGCTCCCTTGTTTATATGCTCTCCTGGTTTCGAGCTAGACCCAAAATTCTGTCTGGCTCGATAGACAGAGTATAATATAGATTCTTCTACCAGCATATTTCACTCAATAGATTACTCTACAAGAAATTAAAAAGATTTCTATCGAAATCAAAAGGATGTAGTGATGAAGAAATCTACCACTGGTTCACAATGTAAACCAACAAGGAACAAGCATAGAATGGTAACACGATTGACTTGCTAACAGACCATAGATCCCTACATCAGTGGCTGCTGTGGCCAGACTATAGCTAGTTAAGCTATTTACTGTTGACTGACTGGCACTTTGAATAGAATTCAGCTTGTGACAAAATATTGATCTTACAAGAAAATTAAAAAGATTTCTATCGAAATCAAAAGGATGTAGGGTTATGAAATCTACCACTGGTTCACAATACGGCACGTGATGGGTCAGGCCACGCCTGACTAACACATCACTCGGATTAGAGCTGGCAGAAGCAAGCCTGGACTCTCCCCACAGCACCTGACTGGAATCCAGGTATGTTGAGAAGAGAATCCCGTGTTTAATTTCAGTATCTTAGTAGTTGCTAGCTGATTTGTGTGGTGGAAAGGTCAAAGGAGATAGCTTAAGATCGTCTGAGGTGACCTTTGACCCCAGAGAGTTAAAGAGCGGGAACTATACAGCTGATACTCACACAGCTGGGTGAGCGAGAGCAATTCTTTTCTTTTCTTTTCTCTCTCGCCTCATTCTTCCGTTCCTTTCTTTCCTGAATCCTGACACACTTTATCTCTCTCAGGAGTATAGTGTTATTGCTTCAGTCTGCTCTTCCATGTCTTCTATTCTCACCTGGTGACAACACTCTCACACTACGTGGTGGCACAAATGCTGACATGGCTCCTCCCATTGACTATTTCATGAAAGTAACTACATGTATTTCTGTCATACTGCTACATGTACATTAATATGCACTAATAGATCTCACTTAGCTTCAAAATTCAAATCAGCAATGAACTACAAAACTGGTGTGTTTGTTCTGCAGATTTTCACTCCCGTTGTCAAGAAATTCGGTATTGGCTATCAGCTTTCATGTGTCAAAAAGTGAGCTTAGCTACTAGCAATGAAATGGTCACACTCATCTGTGCTCTCTGTTAGAGGGTTCTTTCCAAGAGGAGGTGGAGAAGTAAAGATCACAGTGCCTCACATTGCGTCGCTATCACCTGTCACACTGCTGGAGAGAGGGGAGGTGACCAATGTGATGATAGAGACTTTTACAGCTGGAGCTGTTCGGGCTAAGGTAGGCAGAAGTTATAGTGTGAGAGAGAGACGAGGGGAGAGAGAGAGCCTGATTCGTATGAATGAATTTTTGAGTATCAATTTTCTTTCTTTAGGTTGGTCATCAAATTGCAGAAGCTGCCAAGCGGTTCCTCGCCAACAGCCTAGCTACCATCGGTGCCCATGACTGTTCAAACTGTCCACTTGTCTAAGCAAGAGGCAATTTGGCAACAGGTCAGGTATAATGTGAGTGGAATAACATCAAGGAGAAAATTCGTAGGAAGATAGCATTATTATGTGCATCACTCTTGATTCAAATTGATTGTAACATGCAGATTTTAAGACTATACATTCTACATAGCCACCTAGTCATAAAGTATGACCATAAATCATAGGACTTCATATTTATGCCTCGGTGGGCGGAGCCACGAGGCATACAATAATCGTGCGTGTCTGTGTGTGTGTGTGTCTGTCCGCTCTAGTTCTGAAAGACAGCGAAGAATCAGCTGTTGGTAAGTGCAATATAGACATAACACGTTAATAGCTCGAACTTGATGGTCTTGGAATTTTGAATTAAAGCTTTGTTCGTGAGTTATGGCGTGATTTGCTTACTTTGTTTACCGTTGCTGACGATCTGGACTTCTCCGACCCGTCCATGGTTAACTGGCTAGCAGATTGTAGGTTTGATCTGCACTACAGGATAGCTAATTTTGCAACAAAAAAACGTACTTGCCACAACGGCGCATAGATAAAACTATTGCAGTCACGCCCACCTGATTTGCGCACACTGTACAACTGCTTATGATCTCTTTACAACAGGGTGTCCTTCATAAATCTATTACTATAAAAATTGACTGGATCTCTTGATGTGTGCTGTCAAAGCACGTCAATTTTGCAGTATGCATGCAATTCCACCGAAGCATCTGCACCATGGTGCTTCATTTCCTTCAGGATTATTGCTACCACTTCTACTGGATGTGTGTTTGGTGGTTCTGCTAATTGAAGACTGTATATCTGTTATGTATTAGGGAGACACGGTAGTGTCTCCCTATGTAGGGTTGAACGAGAAAACAAGATGGCGGCTACATACAATGTATTAGCGTTCAAACGCTGACATTTCGCCTGGTGATGAATTTTATACGTCCAAAGACACTTAAATCTGCTATCTGGCGTTGCCCCATCTTACAGTAGCAAGGAGATTGCTCGAGATTGTTACTAAAGTGACGAACCTGGAAACGGTGAAAATCGAGTTTCGTCATCTTCGTTTTCTTCTTTCTTTCTTTCTTCTTTCTTTCTTTCTTTCTTCCACTCGCCTAGCACCTTTACGTGAGCAGTGCCGAGACCAAAACACCCACGAACAGTCGTGAAATTCTCCTGGCATGTGCCTTTTGAACTTAGTTTTTAGCGAAACGGCGATATAAATTCCGCGATTTCTCGATCGTGATCCATTGTCAGCTAAGTGTTAGACGCCATTAATAATTATAGTGATTGCGCAATACGCACGTGACCAAGCTGTGGTTAGCGCACGTGACCAAGCACAAGCTTGAGTATTGCCACGCCGTATAGATCACGGAGAACACATATTTGTCTGGAGTCTTCGAAGAACGGTAAGCTAGCATGCGCAGAATCACCATTCTGCCTTGCCAGATAATTATAACCGCCGTAAACAAGTGTGGGCGGGGCTCGTATGCACTGTATTCATGCACGCGTAGGCGAGCTGATATCTACAGCATAAGAATTATTTAGCTACAAGTTTAAAATTGTTAATAATAAAGAAAAGCTATCAACAACAGGAAAACCAAACCAATGGTGGAAACAAAGATGGCACAGTAATTGCATGATATCTTCACTGGAAAAGAAAAAGGATACAAACAAGAAAACTAAAAAGATTTCTATCGAAATCAAAAGGATGTAGGGTTGTGAAATCAACCACTGGTCAACAATGTAAACTAACAAGGAACAAGCATGGAATGGTAACACGATTGACTTGCTAACAGACCATAGATCCCTACATCAGTGGCTGCTGTAGTTGACTTATAGCTAGTTCAGCTTGTGGCTGTTGACTGACACCTGACGTGCATTCAGCTTGTGACAGCTTATGTACAGCCACTGATGTAGGGATCTATGGTCTGTTAGCAAGTCAATCGTGTTACCATTCCATGCTTGTTCCTTGTTAGTTTACATTGTTGACCAGTGGTTGATTTCACAACCCTACATCCTTTTGATTTCGATAGAAATCTTTTTAGTTTTCTTTTAGTGTTGGACTAGTGTCTGTTTGCCAGATGTCACTGGCAAGAAAGCTGCTGAGGAGCTGTTTAGAAACATAGAGCATGGAGGGCCGGGATGATGGCGGGTGTGTGGGTGAGTACTTGCAAGATCAGGTCAGTCAGTTAGAACAGCACCCTCTCTTGTTGGACCAAATGATGTCCGCCTTAGAGACCTTTGAATAATTAGAGCAGACAATACTGTAACTATATCCATGCATAGATATTTTAGACTGTGTAGTCTAAAATATCTATGCTATATCCTGTGTTGTTTATTGTTGTGATTTCTTTCAGCTGATAGTGTTCATGGCACTGTCCAAAGACGAGTCAGACGCCTTTCAAAAATTAAGACCAGACCGATCACACTACACACAGAGACAGCTATACACATTGCTGAACTGATGACAGAAACAATAGAACACCATTTTATAATTTTTATCTCTCCTCTGTTTTTCATGCACGATTTTCAATCACCCAATCAAACGACACTACAAACTGTAATAAAATAATTACTTGTGCTGGAATTGGATTCAAGTGACAATTTTTAATAACAAACTTACAATATGTACTCTCATGTCAATGCATGGTTACAAAAAATTTAAGTGCTGTGAAAAAAAAGAATTATCATAAGTACAACTTAACTCTTTAGTGACTGAATTATTTCGACGAAAATTCGACTTGCTCTAAACTGACAGTTTGTCTTGCATTTTCTACAACATGCAGTACGTTAGCTGTTCCAAACTAGCACTGTTGTTTCCTGGTATGTCAAAGTTTACGACCATGTACTAAACTCTGAGTTGGCCACTCCCACTTCGGAACTGAAGCTGCTTAAGTGCTGCGACCTCGTCATTTTTCAGCCAATTTTGGTCTTCGTTTAGCCCTTGTGACTGATACAAAAACCTGGTGTTGTCCAGGTGAGCAAACAGCATAGTTTAGACCATATTCCATGCCCAAGTATGCATTTTGGGGCGTCCTGAAGCCTTAAAAATGCCAAAAGTGGCGAGGGGCTCCGCCCCTTCGAACCCCGGGTTAACGGGGGGACACCCCCCTTTAAAATTCCACCCGTGCTGTACGTTTTAGTGGGGAGGGCGCGCCGAAAAACAGGTGGTTTTTTCAGGTAAAGTCGTCTTTTGCAAATAAACTTGATTTGACCTTTCTAGAGCACTTTTTGCACTTTTTATGACGCCTAGAGTAGGTGGAGTCAATTATGGCGGCTAAAGCCGCTATAGGCCTTAAAGGGTTAACACTTTTTCAAAAAAAAATTGAAATGAACAGACTCATTAGTCTATCAAGCTAGACCCAAAACTCTGTCCAGCTCAATACACTATAGTATAGATTCATCTGCCCCCTCAATAGATTGCTATATCTTCAAAGGTGAAAACTATGTAAGAGACGGTACCATAAATTGCTATAGAGTACAGTAGTGATGGCTATTTTGAGTTTAAACAAATTCATACAAATTCAAATACAGGTAATGTCATCACAATAATTACACAGTCAATCATTTCCTACGTATCTTCATAGAAACTTTTTTCAAAGAAAACCGTGATGAACTTAGCCCGGGAACATACCAGCGGATAACACCGGTTGCACTTGTGTGCACATGATAGTACTTTCCATTTAAACTGACATAATAACAGTTATTGTACCACCATGGACCAGATGAGTACTGCAGTGCACAGTTGCTACCAAACCTTGCATCATTATCACGATCAATGGTGGAAAATCTACTACCAGAATGGTATCCAAGACCATCACCTGCTGTGCCAGAGTAACCAGACACTAGTAAACGGTACTTTGTGCTGGTACTGCCCACAGTAAAAGTGCTGTAACGAGCATAGCGTGTGTTCCTATTAAAGTCCTCCAGGTCAACCCTTAGCTCTTGTGGTGCACTGGCAGTTAGTCTGTGCATGTTAATCAATCCTAGCCAGTGCTCTCCTGTCAGATTACCAAATGTGTTTTCACAGATTGTCCAGTTTTGATTAAAGTCGACAGAGCCATCAAACCTTCGCTGCAACATCGTCCATCCACCACCATCAGTGGTCATGTCACAGTAGACTTGGAATGCAGTCTGGTTGTCAGGATTGATAGTATACACTCCATCAGTAGTCTGACCCTGTTCATAAGCATCTTTACAGTCGATAAAATATGAGCTACATAACAAAATATCAACTTACATTAATCGACAATAAGGTGTTACCTTGTTGGTCTACTGGTTGTAGGTTCCACTGTTGTTGGATCAGTTGATGGTTCTAGTGAAGGAGCTGTCATTGGCTCTTGTGTGGTAGTATTTATTGGCATCTCCTGGTGATCCAAGTTGAGATGAATTTTCAGACAATTCACTTGCCCAAGAAGGAATGCTATTCGTTGCTTGAGAGCGAATCTTGACACATCTTTGCTGTAGTTTCCACGATGGAGGCTCCCAAGACCCAATGGAGCATCACTGTCTTGTAGTGACTTGAGACATTCCACTTGCCCGATGCGGTAGGCAATGCGCTGTTCAAGGCTGTAACCACGGAACAATTCAGTGTAGTTACCACGAACACTTGGAGCGGCAGAGATGCAGCATGGTACCACACCACCAAAGATCAGCAATAATACGATACTGTGAACCATTACTATCACAATACAGTAGAAGAGAACAAAGTCAATAGCCTCGTTACAATACAATTCACTCTTCAATGCACTGGGTTTTATAGATTCATCTTGACCACACTAGCTGGACATGTTTGTACAATAAAACCACTTATCAGTCTCTAGGATTGTTGTACAGCCTTTCCATTAGCTGCTGAATGATGCAGGGCGGGTTCATAGACCAGGTAAAGACAAGAGAGGAATGTCTCTAGCTACCTCAAATAGACATCTGAGGGACGGTCTCACGGTACTATTGCTACTATTAGCGCGCGGCGGTGACGGCTGCTTTGTGCTTACAACAATATCTAGTACGCAGTAACAATGCATACCTCACCAGATCAACTACCGAGCTATTCCGTAGCGCCTCCAACGCAGTGTAGTCGCCATTTTGGAAAATATCGAGCCCTGCCCTCTTACACAAGTTGATGAATTATTCAACGGCTCGTTCAATTTGTTTCTCCAGACAGAGACTCACAATCATGGCTGCTTCTAGCGGTGGGGCTGCTGCTCGACGCAAGCGTCCATGGAGAAAGCCACGCGAAGCCAAAGGATCTGATGAACCTCTGCGCACAGTGCGAGCCTCTCCCTTGTCGTACATCACCGGACACGTGGTGGTAGAAGAAGAGACGAGAGACAAGGTCTGTGTGGAAGAACAACCGCAGAGAGAAGAAAAAGTAGTGATGGAAACTGAAAACAAGCAGACGATCAATCGCGATGGTGATGGACGAAGAGATACTAGAGACAGTGGTAAAAGAGCAGGAGATAGTGGGAAAAGAGGGGGCGGAGATAAAGGAGGAGATGGTAGCTGTAGTAGTCGCTTTTTAGAGATCGATGGTTCTATTATGGAAGGAGTAAGTCTGTGGAGTTGCTTTGTCTCATTATATGTTGAGATGTTGTTACGCAGGGTGGACAGATATTGCGCAATGCAACAGCACTGAGCTGCTTATTGCATCGTCCCATACACATCACTAGGATTAGAGCAGGCAGAAGCAAGCCTGGACTCTCCCCACAGCACCTGGCTGGAATCCAGGTATGCTGAGAAGAGACTCCTGCGTTTAATTTCAGTATCTTAGTAGTTGCTAGCTGATTTGTGTGGTGGAAAGCTCAAAGGAGATACCTTGAGATCGTCTGAGGTGACCTTTGACCCCGGAGAGTTAAAGGGCGGGAACTATACAGCTGATACTCACACAGCTGGGTGAGCGAGAGCACCTCTTTTCCTTTCTTTTGTCTCTCGCCTGAATCCTGTCACTCTCTCTGTCTCTCTCTCTCTCTCTCTCTCTCTCTCAGGAGTATAGTGTTATTGCTTCAGTCTGCTCTTCCTTGTCTTCTATTCTCACCTGGTGACAACACTCTCACACTACGTGGCGGCACAAATGCTGACATGGCTCCTCCCATTGACTACTTCATGAAAGTAACTATTTCTGTCATACAGCTACATGTATATTGATATGCACTCAAACTCTTTTTGCTCCAAAATTTAAATTAGCAATGAACTACAAAACTGTTTTCTTTGCTCTGCAGATTTTCACTCCTATTGTCAAGAAGTTCGGTATTGACTATCAACTTTCTTGTATCAAAAAGTGAGCTTAGCTACTAGCAATGAAATGGTCACACTCATCTATGCTCTCTGTTAGAGGGTTCTTTCCAAGAGGAGGTGGAGAAGTGAAGATCACAGTGCCTCACATTGCGTCGCTATCACCTGTCACACTGCTGGAGAGAGGGGAGGTGACCAATGTGATGATAGAGACTTTTACAGCTGGAGCTGTTCGGGATAAGGTAGGCAGAAGTTTGTGTGAGAGAGAGACGAAGGGAGAGAGAGAGACAGAGCCTGATTCGTATGAATGAATTAGTGAGTATCAAGTTGTCTTTCTTTAGGTTGGTCATCAAATTGCAGAAGCTGCCAAGCAGTTCATCACCAAGAGCCTAGCTACCATCAGTGCCCATGACTGTTCAAACTGTCCACTTGTCTAAGCAAGAGGCGATTCGGTAACATCTCAGGAGTAACATGAGTGGAATAACATCAAGAGGAAAATTCGTAGAAAGATAGCGTTATTTTGTGCATCACTCTTGATTCAACCTGATTTTAGCATGCAAGAATCCTAGATTTTAAGACTACATACTAGTCATAAAGTATGACCATAAATGACAGGGCTTCATCCTTTTGTTCAGGATTATTGCTACCACGTCTACTGGATGTGTGTTTGGTGGTTCTGCTAATGGAAGACAAACTGTGTGTATATCTGTTATGCATTAGTGTTGGACTAGTGTGTGTTTGTCTGTACAGGAGAGGCACCAGATGTCACTGGCAAGAAAGCTGCTGAGGAGCTGTTTAGAAACATAGAGCACGGCGGGTGTGTGGACGAGTACTTGCAAGATCAGGTCAGTCAGTCAGAACAGCACCCTCTCTTGATTTGTAGAGAGAGAGACCCTGGGTGGTTAGGGGTATACATATCTAGAAGTATCGTTTGAATCTAACCAGAGATTTATTATAATTCGCTGCTCAAAGCAGTCGAAACTCGAGACATTTGAAATAATAAATGTCTTGTTAGAGTCAAACTACACTTCTAGATATAGCACCCTCTCTCGTTGAAGAAATTAGGCGGAGAGCAGACATTGCTGTAACAGTTTCCTGTGTCTTCTTTCAGCTGATAGTGTTGATGGCACTGTTCAAAGGCGAGTCAAAAATTAAGACAGGACCAATCACACTACACACAGAGACGGCTATACACGTTGCTGAACTGATGACAGAGGTGAGAGAACAATAAAACACTGTTTATCAAGTTATCTCTCCTCTGTTTTCAGGCACGATTTTCTATCACCCAATTAGATGATAATAATGTAATTACCTGTACTGGTATATCGGATTAGAGTGATAGTTTCAAATATCCAAAAAGAACGCTCCAGACATGTTCAGTACGACTACTTTAGTCTAAGAAGAAGCAAGAACAGTTGTCCTTGGATTAAAACCACTGTAACAAGCCATTGCACTCTACCCGAGCAACGAATTGTCGCTGGTTTGCTGCGCTGGACGGTACTGAGTGTCTGGAGTCAGTCTACAAGACATCTGGGCTGGGTTCCTACAATTCCACCAAGAACTTGATTTCTCTATAAAACTGAAGTTGACCGTTGGGCTGACGCAAGTGTGAAGCCGCTAATAGTCCCGCGAGATCTCATCCTCTGAGGTGTGGGAGTACCGCTGCAGTGACTGCTTCAGCAGCCTCTGTGTATTTTCCCGTATACGCACTCGTTGCATATCCACTTTTACTTTATTATCTATGCTGAAACTAGCAATGCCGTTGCTGGCGATCTGGACTTCCCCAACGGCAAAGCTGTCTACAGTTCACTGCCTAGAAGCTAATAGGTTAGACTTTTACTACAGGATAGCAGCGCAGGTCCAGAGAAATCATGTAAGCAAGCTCGTGACTAAACACCGTAGAGTTGAATTTGTGGTTAGCACTGATTGGCTTCTGATTGCATAACTAAAGCACTGCAGTTGCTGTGTTGTGGATAGTTGTATTTATGGATATAGCCCAGATGCATCTGCACGATCTTAAGAGCTTCATTCCATTTCTTTCTCCAGACATTAAGTGCTGCTTCTAGCTATATTTTCCTCAGTAGATTACTCTATTGCCATAAGGATGTTAATTTTTACTATGAAGGTGAAAACTATGTAACAGACAGTACCGTATATAAATCGCTAGCGTACAGTAGTGATGGCTATTTTGAGTTTTTTTTAATTCATACATTTGTATCACATCAAACTACCATTGCTTATACTGTGATATTAATTTTACAAGTACAAAATTAAATACAGGTAATGTCATCACAATAACTACACAGTCAATCATTTCCTACGTATCTTCATTGAAACTTTTTTCAAAGAATATTGTAATTTCCACGCATACCAGCGGATAGCACCAGTTGAACTTGTGCGCACATTATAGTACTTTCCATTTAAACTAACATGATGACAGTTTTTGTACCACCATGGACCAGTTGAACCCGACAGTGCACAGTTGCCACTGGATGCATCGTTATCACTATCAATGGTGGAAAATCTACTACCAGAATGGTAACTCAGACCTGAACCACCATCACCTGCTGTGCCAGAGTAACCAGACACTAGTAAACGGTACTTTGTGCTGGTACTGCCCACAGTGAAAGTGCTGTAACGAGCATATGCTGTGTTAGTTTGAAAGTCCTCCAGGTCAACCCTTAGCTCTTGTGGTGTACTGGCAGTTAGTCTGTGCATATTAATCAGTCCTAGCCAGTGCTCTCCTGTCAGATTACCAAATGTGTTTTCACAGATTGCCCACTTTTGATTAAAGTCGACAGAGCCATCAAACCTTCGCTGCAGCATAGTCCATCCACCACCATCAGTGGTCATGTCACAGTAGACTTGGAATGCAGTCTGATTGTCAGGATTGATAATAAACACTCCATCAGTAGTCTGACCCTGTTCATAAGCATCTTTACAGTCAATGTACACTCTAAAAGCAAAATTAGAGATTAAAAAATAATTTTTACGAAGTATTTACATGTACCTAGTGGTAGGAGCTGTTGTTGGGTCAGAATCTTGATCCAAGTTGAGATGTATTTTGAGACAATTCACTTGCCCAAGAAGGAATGTTATGCGTTGCTTGAGAGCGAATCTTGACACATCCCTGCTGTAGTTTCCACGATGGAGGCTCCCAAGACCCAATGGAGCATCACTGTCTTGTAGTGACTTGAGACATTCCACTTGCCCGATGCGGTAGGCAATGCGCTGTTCAAGGCTGTAACCACGGAACAATTCAGTGTAGTTACCACGAACACTTGGAGCGGCAGAGATGCAGCATGGTACCACACCACCAAAGATCAGCAATAATACGATACTGTGAACCATTACTATCACAATACAGTAGAAGAGAACAAACTCAATAGCCTCGTTACGTCTCGCTCGTTACAATACAATTCACTCTTCAATGCACTGGGTTTTATAGATTCATCTTGACCACACTAGCTGGACATGTTTGTACAATAAAACCACTTATCAGTCTCTAGGATTGTTGTACAGCCTTTCCATTAGCTGCTGAATGATGCAGGGCGGGTTCATAGACCAGGCAAAGACAAGAGAGGAATGTCTCTAGCTACCTCAAATAGTCATCTGAGGGACGGTCTCACGGTACTATTGCTACTATTAGCGCGCGGCGGTGACGGCTGCTTTGTGCTTACAACAATATCTAGTACGCAGTAACAATGCATACCTCACCAGATCAACGACCGAGCTACTCTGTAGCGCCTCCAACGCAGTGTAGTCGCCATTTTGCAAAAATAACGAGCCCCGCCCTCTTGCAGTTGCTGATGAATTATTCAACGGCTCGTTCAATTTGTTTCTCCAGACAGAGACCCACAATCATGGCTGCTTCTAGCGGTGGAGCTGCTGCTCGACGCAAGCGTCCATGGAGAAAGCCACGCGAAGCCAAAGGACCTGATGAACCTCTGCGCACAGTGCGAGCCTCTCCCTTGTCGTACATCACCGGACACGTGGTGGTAGAAGAAGAGTCGAGAGACAAAGTCTGTGTGGAAGAACAACCGCAGAGAGAAGAACAAGTAGTGATGGAAACTGAAAACAAGCAGACGATCAATCGCGATGGTGATGGACGAAGAGACACTAGAGACAGTGGTAAAAGAGCAGGAGATTGTGGGCAAAAAGGGGGCGGAGACAATGGAGGAGATGGTAGCGGTAGTAGTCGGTTTTTAGAGATTGATGGTTCTATTATGGAAGGAGTAAGTCTTGTGGAGTTGCTTTGTCTCATTTTATGTTGAGATGTTGTTACGCAGGGTGGACAGATATTGCGCAATGCAACAGCACTGAGCTGCTTATTGCATTGTCCCGTACACATCACTCGGATTAGAGCAGGCAGAAGCAAGCCTGGACTCGCCCCACAGCACCAGGCTGGAATCCAGGTATGCTGAGAAGAGACTCCTGGGTTTTATTTCAGTATCTTAGTAGTTGCTAGCTGATTTGTGTGGTGGAAAGCTCAAAGGAGACAGCTTGAGATCGTCTGAGGTGACCTTTGACCCCGGAGAGTTAAAGGGCGGGAATTATACAGCTGATACTCACACAGCTGGGTGAGCGAGAGCAACTCTCTTTCCTTTCTTTTCTCTCTCGCCTCCTTCCTCCATTCCTTTCTTGCCTGAATCCTGACACTTACTCTCTCTCTCTCTCACTGTCTCTCTCAGGAGTATAGTGTTGTTGCTTCAGTCTGCTCTTCCTTGCCTTCTATTCTCAACTGGTGACAACACTCTCACACTACGTGGCGGCACAAATGCTGACATGGCTCCTCCGATTGACTACTTCATGAAAGTAACTATTTCTGTCATACAGCTACCAATATGCACTACTAGACTCACTTACTGTCTCAAATGCAAACTTTTCTTGCTCCAAAATTCAAATTAGCAATGAACTACTAAACTGGTTTCTTTGCTCTGCAGATTTTCACTCCCGTTGTCAAGAAATTCGGTATTGACTATCAGTTATCGTGTATCAAAAAGTGAGCTTAGCTACTAGCAATGAAATGGTCACACTCATCTATGCTCTCTGTTAGAGGGTTCTTTCCAAGAGGAGGTGGAGAAGTGAATATCACAGTGCCTCACATTGCGTCACTATCACCTGTCACACTGCTGGAGAGAGGGGAGGTGACCAATGTGATGATAGAGACTTTTACAGCTGGAGCTGTTCGGGATAAGGTAGGCAAATTTTGTGTGAGAGAGAGAGATGAAGGGAGAGAGAGCCTGATTCGTATGAAGAGTATCAAGTTGTTTTTTTAGGTTGGTCATCAAATTGCAGAAGCTGCCAAGCGGTTCCTCACCAAGAGTCTGCCATCGGTCCCTGTGACTGTTCAAACTGTCCACTTGTCTGAGCAAGAGGCATTCGGCAACAGTTCTGGTATAATGTGAGTGGAATAACATCGAGAGAAGAATTATTTTAGCACTGTTAATAGGATTCAAATCCTAGATTATTGTTCCTAGTTGTACACTATGGCTATATGATAGGGCTTTATATAATTCTTCAGGATTGTTGCTACCACGTCTACTGGATGTTTGTTTGGTGGTTCTGCTAATGGAAGACAAAGTGTGTGTATATCTGTTATTCATTAGTGTTGGACTAGTGTGTGTTTGTCTGTACAGGAGAGGCACCAGATGTCACTGGCAAGAAAGCTGCTGAGGAGCTGTTTAGAAACATAGAGCACGGCGGGTGTGTGGATGAGTACTTGCAAGATCAGGTCAGTCAGTCGGAACAGCACCCTCTCTCGATGTAGAGAGACCCTGGGTAGTTAGGGATAGACATATCTAGAAGTATAGTTCTAACCGCGAGTTTAGAGAAATTAGAGTGCAGATATTGCTGTAACTGTGTCCTGTGTCTTCTATCAGCTGATAGTGTTAATGGCACTGTCCAAAGGCGAGTCAAAAATTAAGACCGGACCAATCACGCTACACACAGAGACAGCTATACACATTGCTGAACTGATGACAGAGGTGAGAGAACAATAGAACACTGTTTATCATTCTTTCCTCTGTTTTCAGGCACGATTTTCTATCACTCAATCAGACGATAATAATGTAATTACTTGTACTGGTGTCGGACTTGAGAGATAATTTTTGAAAATAATTTATTATAATTTAAAAAAATATTATTATAATTTTTAAAATGTGCTCATTTTTGAACTCAATGATGACAAAAATTAAATAATATTTAAAAATTAGTGATTTGGGGTGTGGGCAAAAATATTGAATTTGATCTCACTATCATACAATTCTAGGACTTGGTGGTTTGGAGTAGGACACAGCGTGACCTTCACTTTTTAGTTCGTACAAGCATCCTCCCCAGTTGACTATCTTGCCTGAACACAAGCTGCTGGCAATCATTAGAGGGGGAGCCATGGACTCTCTCAGCAGCCACATGAGCAGTACTTTCCACAACGGATACACAAAACCGTCCTGAAAGAAACAATACAATGATAGCCTATTTTTTATTGTACTGATATACTAAACTAAGCTATGCACGTCATCAAGCAACTAGCCTCGTCCCCAGGCTATGATTTGGCTATCTGGCAGCATTTTGTGGG
>OZ024790.1:9102966-9130947 GCA_964017065.1 Haliclona indistincta
TCAGGATAACCGCATAATTTTGTCAATTCTTGCATTGATATTGCTGCACACACTTCTTTTAAGTACAATTTTTACGGCACAGTTAGAATTTTTAGTTCATAAATGAAATTTTGAAGGAAACAATACATGCACATCTTGCAGAATACATGTAGTGGATTTAAAACATGGATTGTTCAATGCACATCCTTCCTAGTGCATGGCACAGTCCAATGGTAGTACAGACATGAACAGGCAGTACATATGGCACACACAACTGCTAATTATTTAACAGCTAAGGATTTTTGTGAAATTTAGATGCAAGCCAATTCTCTGGAAGCTAGTAATTTTTATTGCTAGCCTGGGACTAGGGACTTTGCGAAATTTAGATGTCAGCCAATTCTCTGGAAGCTACATGTAGTAATTTTCATTGCTAGCCTCTTACCGTATAGCGGGAAATTTTCGCGGGAGAAAATTTTCGCGAATGCGCGAAATATAGCATTTCGCGAATAATATTTTCGCGAATCAGCGCTATTGCCCTATCTTTGTCAAAAACAAGACTCTCGCGGATAATATTTCGCGAATAACCTGCAATTCACGAAAATTTTCTTCTGCGAAACTTTCCCGTTATACGATAGTTTGCTACTAGATTTTCTGGATTTTGGTTCTGAACTGGCTGATTTGATAAGCTGGTATTGCTTTCTCCTCATTGCATGCTTAGCCTTAGAATGGGCAAAATTAGTATCAATCATTTACCTGATCATTCTGTCTTTGAAACTAGTAAAGCTTCGTCCGGAGATCACCTGTAATCCTGGTAATGAACTGAGCCGCATCTTAAATCCACTGAATGAAGAAGAGGCACATTTCATTTTAACAAGTATAAAAAAATTGTTGTACAGTAATAGGTTCTTATGGGGTCTCAAGACGTTTTTTTTAAAGCAAAATTCAAAATAATTGCTATGGATGTTTAGGCACAAACCGGACGTTATCAGCACCACGTGCTCAAAATTTAAGTATCAACCAAAAAAAAGAAAAAAGAGTATGCAGAGTCAGTGCAGAGTACTAGAAAAAGAGAAGTTCCTACTTTTTTTCGATTGAAAATTGGAAATTTTGCTCCTGGTAACTTGGTAAGAAGCATTAATTTTAATTGTAAAAGATCGCCAACCATCCCACTTTTAGCAACCATCTCGGGTATGTGGAAACTGGTGGTGCTTGTATAGTTTTCTGAAGCTCAGTTTTTAAATATCTTAAGGTGACGGGTAACAGTTGTGCCCACGCAAATCCCACCGCCCTCAATGCCCATGCAAATCATAGACTCTAACCGCGAATTGCCCCACATGCGTGGGCAATTCGCGGTTAGAGTATATGGTAGTGATCTGGGAAGCAGTTGTAAAACGAAGTGCCACATTTTAGCCAGAATGTAAGCAAGTAATCGCTTTAACTAGGTTAATGCAGTTGTACAATCGTAGGCGGAGGGCTGCAGACTATAAACGTGGCTGAGAGTTTGTTTGTTTGTAAGTTATGGGTCGAAATGTCGTGAAAAGGCTGTAAAATGGCGAGCGTTTCAAGACTATTTTGCGTTTTACTCAGAGCCAGTCGCCCAGACGTCCAAGTTAATAGTCTACAGCCCTCCGAAGGATGCTAACCCATCAGTAGACGATGGACTCTGCAGCGACACTGTTACAGCGCGCGCGAAAAGTGGCACCTCGTTTTGCAGTTTACTATCTCTCCAATTGTGCCTGCTGTCGCCGAGTTGCGTAGTACCCAGCGTTGAATATAGCTCAAGAGAGAAAGAACAGTGTTTAGCGTCTTCATTGATGGCCTTCACAGCGCTCTAGCGTGTTCATATTTTGCACAGTGCATAAAAACATTTTTGTGAATATTAATTAGGCGAACTGTTACCCGTCACCTTAACCGAAAATCACCAACATGCAGTAAATTTGGTACTGTTTAAATCATGGGCATTATTTGATGCAAACATCTCAGGTTGAAAAAATGCAGCACTGAGCTACCGTACAGCGGAAAAATTTTGCAGGAGAAAATTTTCGCGAATGCTCGAGATAGAGCATTTCGCAAATAATTATTATTTTCGCGAATCAGCGCTTTTGCCCTTTCTTTGTCAACAAAAAACAAGACATCCGCGCAGCATTCGCAGATAATATTTTCGCGAATAGTCTGTAATTCGCGAAAATTTCCCGTTATATGGCATGAATGCAGAATTTCTGACCTGTCTACGATTGCCTTGCCCATGAAGAAATCCTCAGCCAAGTACACTGCCAGTGCCTCTAGTCCGCCGATATCATCAATAATACCTTTCTTGATAATAACCGACATTCCTGTGAGGCAGTTCTGTCCGACGAGGTTAGCAGACATGTACATGCGAGCGTGCTGAGTGCTAAAATAGACCTGGACAAGAAAAAAGGAGTTAAATGACCCAAAAAGGAATTGGCTGATCCGTACATACTGAAGTTCCGTAAGTATTGTACGTTGCTATTATAATAAAAAATTATTTTCTTCATACAAAATTAGGCTTCAGTGACTGTACATGCAAGTACCCATAAACATGAAAATTTACATGTTTCCGTCCAGATGACCAAATTTCCGTTGCTCCAATATGGGGATTGACAGTACCCATAAAAATACCAAAAAATTAGTACGTCAATTTTTCTACGGTACTTGCAGTTTAAAATTCGATCACAAATTCACAATCATGATAATTATTGAGCTGTAATATATACCAGTTCTAAGTAATCTGCCATTGTGACAGGACTCTCAACAACAGGCACCTGTGAACAGAAACAAGATAAAGGACAATACAGTCAGCAGACTAGCCCCTCACAACTACAAGTTGGCTAACATAAAGATGAACTACATGAGCAATGTCTGACCTCATGTAGATTGACAAGCATGTAGTAGAACAATGTATGCTGGTGTCAAAGATGCTAATACATACCTGATGGACAGCTCCTATCTTTGGATGATTGATAGATGAAGCCATCTCCACTAGTGTTTCAGGATGCACTGGAGAAGAGAGAGAGGAGGAGAGGGGGATGAGAGAGAGGGGGAGAGAGAGAGGGAGAGAGAGAGAGAGAGAGAGAGAGAGGGAGGGAGAGAGAGGGAGAGAGAGAGAGAAGGAGAGAGAGAGAGAGAGAGAGAGAGAGAGAGAGAGAGAGAGAGAGAGAGAGGGAGAGAGAGAGATGAAAGTAAGAAGAAGAAAGGAGAGAGCAGCAAAGAAGGATGGAGGGAGAGAGAAAAAAAAATAAAAAGCAGTCATGTCAGCAGGAAATGTGCTCCTCCCAGTAATAACTAAGGCACACACCACAACCCAATTATCTACCACAAAATGCAACCAAACCCAACAAAATGCTCTACCACAGGGCCACCACATACCAGAGCATGGCTTGATTATCTAAAAGAATGGGCACAAGGCTTCTTTAGTATGAGGGAGTGCTCATACAGAATGAGCGGATTTGAGCATTGATACTTCAAGCAGCTCAATGCACCCAATAAATAAGCCGAGCAATAGCAATCGGCATGGGATCAGTCATGAATACCAAAACCACCATTATAGTTATCATTACTTTTAAGTCAGGTGAGTATACTCAACCCACTTCCTTCTTCTTCCTGTTCACCTCCCAACAGATTGATGACACAATGATCAAACACTCACCCTTCATTCTGGAATCTGATATCCATATCAAGTCATATTTTGCTGACTTGTAAGCATTGAACATATTATTGATTTTTGGGTTTATGCCGATTTGTGAAGCACCTTTAAATGAGAGATAAATAAGTTCAACATGAGACAGGGAGAGAGAGAGGGAGAGAGAGAGAGAGAGAGAGAGAGAGAGAGAGAGAGAGAGAGAGAGAGAGAGAGGGAGAGGGAGAGGGAGAGGGAGAGGGAGAGTGAGAGAGAGAGGGAGAGAGGAGAGAGAGAGAGAGAGAGAGAGAGAGAGAGAGAGAGAGAGAGAGAGAGAGGAGAGAGAGGAGAGAGGGGGAGAGTTGAAGGAAAGTGAGGAGATTTGTGAGAGGAGGGAGAGAAGGAGAAAAAGTGCGAGGGAGAGGGGTGTACCTATAAATACTCTAGTGTCTACATTAGGATACTGCTCTCTCAGCTCTTCCACCATTCGGAGAGAAGGAGGATTCTCGTGCTCACCGAGACAGATCAGTATTTCAAACTACAGAGAAAAAGGAAAGAACAATGCGTACACTGCCTACAATATCACAGCTCGTGACAATATCACAGTTGCTTGATTATATAATATTTATACAATCATTCAAAGTGTAGATATTAGAATGATGTTTTAGCAGGAGACAAGATGTATTAAACAAACTCGAGGTTACCTTCAGGTATTTGAGCTGAAAGAATGTTTCTAAGTTAGATTTGAATTTGTCATTAGATCCAATGATAGGCTAGAGAGAGAGGGAGAGAGAGGGAGAGAGAGAGAGAGAGAGAGAGAGAGAGAGAGAGAGAGAGAGAGAGAGGGGGGGAGAGGGAGAGAGGGGGGGAGAGGGAGAGAGGGGGGGAGAGGGAGAGAGGGAAAGAGGGAGAAAGAGAGAGAGAGAGAGAGAGAGAGAGAGAGAGAGAGAGAGAGAGAGAGAGAGAGAGAGAGAGAGAGAGAGAGAGAGGAGAGAGAGAGAGAGAGAGAGAGAGAGAGGGGGGAAGGGGGAGAGAGAATGTTATCAAACACATGCATACAACAGAATGCTATTCTATACATACTTTGATTATGGTCACTCCAGGAGGATCGACCAATAGAGAACTGAAATCTCTCTTTCTGTGTACATGAAGTGTGAATTGCCTAGAGAAAACAAAGTCAAAATGAAAATAGCAACATTTGACAAACTGAAATATATGTCAAACAAGGTCGTGTTGGAGTTGATGTTAGGAAAATTTGTCTTTTCTCACCCAAATATGATTGTAGCGATGTGTAGGCATAGAAACACCGCGTAGACGCACAATAAGGCAGCGCCTGCGTAGAAGATCAGTCCGTGCGCACTGCTGTCCGACATTGTAGGCTGGTTGGGACCATGCAGACGGCTCACAGGACCAACAGTTGAGCTCAAAAGTGATCTGCCCCGAGAAATTGGGTGTCAAGTTTCTTGATCAGCGCGTGAATGTCATTAGTCTGTTGTGCTCATGCGGTGTGCATGGCTCAGATGATCAAGCATTGAAAGGTCACGATCACCCGATGATCCAAAATAGCGATCGCGCGTGATCTCAGCTGATTAGACCCCGCCTTCTTCTTAGCCCCGCCTTTTCCGCGATCTCGCGGGAAAGTTCACCGCCAACTCGCTTGCTCTAAGTCTGTGCAGCTGCAAGAATTTGAGCAACGACTAAAATAACTCATTGAAGGATCAGGACTAGACGACAGGCAAGGTTGCTTTCAAAATGCCTAGATACCTCGGGCTGGATTATGTCGCACAGGTAAACTTGTAATTCACTCCATAACTGATCTTATTGCTTTCATGTGGTTTGTTAGGCTTTACAGCAGAAGAGAGCTCTTTTAGAGCGTATGTCACTTTCTCTACCACACCATATCGAGCTCGTGGAGCTGTACGCACACAATGGAGACCCTCCCAGCTTAAACTACCTCTCTCCCTGGCTACTAGGCAAGTAGCTCGCCCACTCATTCATCCACCCACCCACTCAATCATCATTCTTCCTCTCTCTCTCTCTCTCTTCCTCTCTCTCTCTCTCTCTCTCTCTCTCTCTCTCTCTCTCTCTCTCTCTCTCTCTCTCTCTCTCTCTCTCTCTCTCTCTCTCTCTCTCTCTCTCTCTCTCTCTCTCTCTCTCTCTCTCTCTCTCTCTCTCTCTCTCTCTCTCTCTCTCTCTCTCTCTCTCTCTCTCTCTCTCTCTCTCTCTCTCTCTCTCTCTCTCTCGCTTATTTTTTTACAGAGGAATTTCAAGCATCATCTTTATCAATTCAAGACACTTGTCTCTACCAACAGCAGGGAATCATCAGAGAAGCTGACACTCTGGTACACGACCTCAATTTACTGAAGATGAATCTTACACTGAAGAAAAGCGAACTTGAGGAATTTCAACCGGACAATGACAGAGAAAGGCACGTGATGTGCAATGTAATTTCTTACAATACTTCAGCTTTTTTTTGCACTGTGTACGTCGCTTAGTATGCACTTGAGAGATGAGAGCTAGAAGTGTGCTGTGACGAATTCTCTCCATCCTTTCGTGTTTAGTGACAGTATTGGAGACCTGTCTGTTGATTTGCTGCTATCTGAAGAGGTGGATGCAGCCATTGAAGGACTGGGCAGTTACAGCAGTCAGCAGAATGGTGACCGTGTCTCGAGAAGAGGTGCTGTGAACGGAGAAGAGTTTGTCAAAGAAGAGCTAATCAACTGGGACCTCATAATCAGCACGAGTGAGTTTGTAGTTACTCAACTGTAATACGAAAACCGGCATAAAATTGACATTATTTTACATTAATTTTTAACTAGAATGTGTTTAGCACTTAGCTCTAGACCTTTGTCGATGCTAAATATTATTGATTTTAGATGAAATTTTGATGGTCTGGTTACTAATTTGTTGTTTTAGCTCACAGTGATGACCTGTTGGAAGAACCTGCCAGTCCCGGGCACATTCCCATCATACTTGGCCTCATTCCTACGGCTCACGACCTGGCAGCAAGACTGAAACCCAAACTAGTCCAAGACCCTCTCTGTGATGACAAAGGACAGCAACACACCTACTACACAGTACTTCAGTAAGTTAGAACAAAAATGACAAGTACAATAACCCTCGCTCATGCACCGAGGGTTGATAAACCCTGGTTCAACCTTTTCACAAGGGGCTCACTCAACTACACGTGTACGTAGCTCCTGACTAGTTTAAACCTCTTGCTTATGCTTATAGCAGTTGTCTTGTCTTAGGTCAGATTTTCTCCTCTCTCCTGCATCTGATCACACCATGGCTACCAAGAGCGTTGATCACTCTGAGCTATTCACACATGAGAAACTCACTCCGGACAATGACAGCAATCGTACTGAGCCTCTGATGGAGCCCACTGTCATGGCTGACACTCCCCTCAACTTGCTGTCTTCTCCTGTGACTGCTGCTAAGACTCTTCTAGAACTGAGCGAGGAAAAGACAGAAGAAATGGAGGAGTTTAGCAGATTATGTGACAGCTGTGGTGATTCTAGGGCGCTGTGTGTGCCGGAGTTTAGCTCCACTCCATCGGTAACAATCGAAGGACAGACCACTGCACAAGAGTTCACCAGAGCTAAAGGTAAATGCTTCATACCCATGTCAAAATTGACTAATACTCAACCAAAATTTTGAGCTCAAACAAAATTGATTAATAATCAACCAAAAATTTTTCTTATTTTGTATGTGAGCCTTCTAAACAAGAATTTTTGCTGTTGAAACACTGTAGTTTTACACTGCAAAGATTAAAATTCTAGACATTAAACTTTACGCACCGAAATATTATCTACTAAATTATTATCCACTGCAGCTGTTCTTGGAGATTTGGATGATTCTGGTATTGGTCAGATGCTACTGGAGTCACCCTGCGTCCTTCCTCCTCCTTTCTCTCCTCCTTCTCTCACGGATCAGCTGTCAAGCCTCAAACCACTGCCCATCTCACCAGAAAATAACGAGTGAGTAGAAGCGACAGTCCTTTGATGTAAAAGACAAATCATGTCATCCATAGGTGTCTGCTGTCGTCTGGTCAGAGAGCAAAACTAATGAAGAAGCTGACACAGAACGATCACACATTCGATACCATTCTAGCTCTGACCTTACCATGTGAGCAACATTAAAAATACATGTACAGTAAAGCAGTTGGCTTCAAAAAGCCTGCTACACAATCACAGGGTTTGATCTGTTTTAGTATGTTCGGACACTGTGTATGTGCAAGGCCTACACCATACGATATGGATGGAACCCCTCTTAGAGAACACCCCTCATCTCTCTCTAATGGACACTTACTGAATACCCCTGACCAGAGGACACCCTCACTATAATGGACAATTTTTATTTGTTCGATGCCGCCTTAGAGTGTCTCCACTGTATTGTAATTTTTATAGTGAAGGTGTTTTATCGTCTGTTGCATATTTTCGCAGATCCTGACAATTTTGATGATGACAGTTTAGCAGTGGAGGTGTTAGACAATCCAGTGGAAGAAGCGAGGAGTTTGCTGCAGCTTAAAAAAGAGAAGATTGGTGGCAAGTATGTATGAAGCATATAATGAACAATACAGTTAAATTTGACGCATGTGAGAAGATTTTAGATATGTAGAATTATAGATATCTCACGTCACAGTTGTACATAGGTGTATCAGGGTTCAATTCTTTTTGTTTGTTTTATTTTCGTAGTATGGAGTTTGATCTGCCGTGGGATCCCGTGGTCCATACTCATGCTCACATGACGATAGCCCAGAACAGAGTCACATCACTGAGACTAGAGAAAAATACAGAGAGACAAGATGAACCCAAAGAGGACTGCTTGGTGGAGGAATTCTGTAAAGATGACACTCCCAAACAATACTGGGATGGTGAGTTAAAATGTGTGCATGGTTGAGAATTTGTGCTACCAGCTGGTCAAAAATTTTATATTTAGAAGCATTTGAATTTATGCTGTGAAACTTGACTTCGCAAGCATGTTTGTTTTTTCTACAGCAGAACCTGACGAGTTGTACGACATTGTTACGAAACCAAGTGCTCCTCCAGTGTATCACCACCAATACTGCTATGGTAAGAAAGAGAAAGTAGGGAGAGAAGTTGATGTAGAGTCTTAGAGGGAGAAAAGAGATAAGATACATCAGATAGCTACATCGCAATAGTCAAAGCAGTACATGTGCAGAGTAGTAATTTACTTTTTCCATTTGTTATGCTGTGAACTAACTTTACGTCTTGTTTGTAGGCCGAGAAAAGCAATTGGTGCTAGATCCCCAGTCTGCCTCTCACCAGCCTACCTCTCACCAGTCTACCTCTCACCAGTCTACCTCTCACCAGCCTCCCACTCACCAGTCTACCTCTCACCAGTCTACCTCTCACCAGCCTCCCACTCACCAGTCTTGGTTCTCTGCTAAATCTAGCTCTACCGTTACAGTTAGCGGTTGTAGTCATGGTGACAGCTTTGGACTGGATAGCTTCTTGATGCTCCGAATGGGTCAGCAAGGCAGCAGAGGAGGAAGAGGTACTAGGGAGAACAGCCTGATCACTCAAAGTGAGTATCCCGTTTACAATTTGACACAAAGGTTCACAAGAGACAAGCTTCAAATAGGCTATGCAATACAGCTTGTCATATGTACATGTTGAATTCCCAGTGCTCCAGAATCTCTCAAGAATCAGCAGAGTTTTCAGCGATGATGCATTATGCGACAATGTAGAAAGATGCTTTGAATTCACTTCACAATTTGTTATGGGCACTTGTTGCATTCAACAAAGTTGCTTAGTGGAGTAGCCTTTATACACTGTTTTTGTGTTTCTTCACTGTCTAAATGTAACTAGCTGACAAATTCACGGAGTATCAGATTCTTCTCTTTCATAGGTCAAGAGACTGATTTCTCTCAGGATGATGGCGACGGTGATGATCTGATACTGGCTGACTCTAGTGAGCCTGTCACACCAACCATTGTAGACATCAAGCTAACAGGTAACCACACACACACACACACACACACGCACACACACACACACATGCACACACACACACACACACACACACACACACACACACACACACACACACACACACATGCACACACACAAGGACATTGCTAGCTGTAAATTTGCAAGTGCATAACTCTTTTCTCTCGTTTCATTCACGACACGATTTATTGACTAGCACTACAAAATGCTGTTTCCTCTAGATTCTTATCATGAGTTTCTTGAGCGTCTTTCAACTTCATCTGCACCGTTTCTAGCAACTTTGAAGACCAGTTCTATCTCGTGTCATAACACCTCACTCACCACCTTACCGCTGGACACACTCAAGTTCTTCATGAGACAACAACAGAAACTGTACCAAGAAGCACAGACAGCACAACAGCAACACAGTGAGTCATGGATTGATACACAGCAAGATAATTATTAAAAGACACTACTATTCAGCTACTATTGAAAATATATTGTTGTTATGAAAAAAGACAAAGTCTCAACTCTCCACATTTCATTTCTACTTGCTATGATGTTTTTGCAATGATAATTCCTGTCTTCTCTATAGATTTGTTACGTTGCTATCAGTCTTCAGTGTGTTTGTACATCATGGGGTGTGTAGTGGACGTGTTGCTCAGCTGTGGTGTATCTGCTGCTTTAGGTAAGTCTACTAGTACCGTATACCTCTGAATTTGTAACATGAACATAATTCATAAAAATTGTTCAGTTTTACCCTAATTTTACCAAGAAACGGATAGACTGACAATTAAATATTGTCTTTTACTGGTTCCACGAGTATTTAGTGCTTTGGCTGTGTCTCATTGAGAATGTTTTCATCTGCAAAAAGGGGGCACAGTCAGTACTCCTGTGAGCTCCTAGCCTGCATTGTAGGAGTTGCACTATTGCACACCTGTTTAGTACACCGCCGTATACCTGCAGCTAGTCACTCTGTGTGTCTCACTATTACTTTTTCCAAACAGCAACATTTTCTCATTTGCTAGAGAAGAATGTGGAAATAGTCCAAGGTAAGCAATGAGCATTTGCATGTAACTACTATAAAAACACCCAACAAATGTATCATCAAATATGATTGCCTATGAAATTATTGTTGTTGTTAGTCATTTCCTGCTTATACATATCAGACTAGCATGTCACATGTGTTGCTTCTGGCTAGATTTGCTTGATAATGTGAAGCAAGAGTTCTTGCAAGTTCAGTTCCAGGCTACTCACCAGTTGAACAGCTCTCTCACTCATCCTAAGCTAAATAAGATTGTGCTATTAACCAGCCAATGGTGGAACTCATCCAGGAGAAGAAGAAAGAGAAAAAAGGAATTGGAGAAGGTATAGAATAAAATCACAAATATATGCTATCGTAAATACTAAAACAATATTGTAATAAAACAGGATGGTTTAATCTGATCTGGATACCAGTCTATGCCTAAATGACTGCTTGTTGTTATTGCTCAGGAACTTGCTATTCAGACCTTAGTATACAGTACCGTGCGGAACAGTGATGTTTGTACACCAATTCTAGTTTAGCATGGTAGAACTATAGAACACTGCATGTGTGCGTAGCTGTGCGAAGCATTGAGGGCGGGGCTCATACATGCGACAGGGGACGGTCATGCATAGTCTGTGAATGTACTTAAATAAGTGTTGACTGTCGACATTGTGTATAGTTGTGGGCAAAACCCTTGGCTGATGAGTCATGTAACAGGAGACCATGAACATTGGTTTGAATAGCCGCAATCAATTGTGGCCGCTCAAATGCTGGCAGCTGTGCGATTTTGTTTGCGCCTTGATCTAGCCTTGCAGTGAATACTGCTGCTTCCTCAACTGCTGTGAGCTCATGGCTACTAGTAGGCGCTGTTGTAGGCCGTTCTCTCGTGGAACCACCCTGGTCTTAGCGTCCAGTGCTCTCCTTTATCTTGTGCAGTGGTGCTTGTTTGACAGTCTCAAACTAAGCATCCAGGGCAGCAGTGTACGGTATGCATTTACATATGCATATTATGCCATTTGGATCATGCTACCATTGGCTGGATGGGTTGCTGAATCATGGATGGGACGATATAAAGCTATTGTTACTGGTTTGCTCATTTGCACGGTTACAGTCCTTTTGGCACAAGTAGCATTCATCATGCTGAGTTTCGACTGGACGCCGATCCCAGCTTTCATTCTACTGATTATAGGATCGATCAATGGTGTCTTTGGGTTTGGCAGTATGTACACTATCATGCTGCCATTCACTCTTGATCAAATGATAGGAGCATCAGCTGAGGAGCTCAGTGCTGCAGTACAGTGGTACTACTGGTGCTTTATCCTTCCAGCATTGATCGAGAATTTACTTCACTGTATTCCGATGCCGAGTGAACATTTAATTCCCAAGAATCTTCCTGCAGTTTATCTCACATTAGGTTCTCTGAGTTTGTCAGCTGCTCTGATAATGGACTGCCTGTGTCACAAGTGGTTGGACACTCACAACAAAACTGGCAACCCCATTAAGTTGATCTATCAAGTGCTCAACTATGCTCGAAGGAACAAATGTCCTCGACTTCGCAGTGCATTGACATACATTGATGAGGAACACCCTTCACGTATTGACTTTGGGAAGCACAAGTTTGGAGGACCATTCACAGAAGAAGAGGTGGAGGATGTCAAGACAGTGTTCCGTCTCACTCCATTGTTATTGGTCTCTGTATTTGGTGTTTACATGTCTAACGAATTTTACGATCAGCTGAGTCTGCATGCGATTTCAACCACAGAAAAAAACTTTTACTGTGTTCAAAACTTGAAGTATACCACCTATCATGCTAGTGCCATCAGTCTGGTCCCAATGTATCGCTTCATCCTGCATCCCTTGATTGGCAAATACATTCCAAGCATGTTGAAGCTAATGGCAGCTGGACTATGTCTGTGCATTGCAGTTACAGTAATCGAGCTGAGTGTTTTATCAATTGGTCACTTGTACAGTAACGCATCTGATTGCATATTTGATTACCGCTCTGTAACAGGCACTATCCCTATACCATTATACTGGGTACTGATGATAGACTTGGTCAATGGAGTTGGTATTGCGCTGGTAATGTGTTCCTTGTTCGAGTTTGTGATTGCACAGTCTCCAAACAGAATGAGAGGAATAATGATGGGATTACTGGTCACTACTATTGGCATTGGCACAATAAGCACTTTCTTTTTCTCCAAGATATTTCAGCAGTTCCTGACAGCCAGTCCCAGCTGTGTGTTCTACTACTACCTGGTACTATCACTACTCTTGCTGTTGATACTAATAGTGTTTGTGATTCTTGCCAAGCGCTACAAACTAAGAGAGAGGGAGAGACATGTCAATACACACACCATAGTAGAGGAACACTATGAGAGGTACTACGAACAGGAGGACGAGTACAAGAAACCTGATGGTCGCAGTGACTTTGTGATTGAAAGTTATTAACTGCTTCATTTTTATGATTCGTTGAAAGAAAGCACATTATGTATGGACTTGCTGCTTATTAGTGCTCTATGATAAATAGTACAGATCACATCATGTTGTACCTTTAAGATTATAGCTTTAAGTTTTACACTCCAGTGCTAGATAGGCAAGTTGCCTGTGGTCAGTTTGCCTGCCTGTAGCTAGAGTTTAGTACACTTTCTGAGCAATGTTACATTGCAAGAAATTTCTGTGTACCTAATTTTGCATGATTGTGTATTTTTTACAAACAGCCAAATTTTTTATTTGCTTGAGAAAAAGATGAAATGATCGATAGGAATAATTTTTGTTGCTTGTTACCCAGTTCAATAGCGCTCTCACTAACCAGCCATTGGTGGAACTCATCCAGGAGAAAAAGTAACTCAAGGAAGAGAATGAATAAAATATAAAAGAAAATCACAGAGTAAACGTGAAGAGATTATTATTGCATTCGTCAAAATAGTCTAATAATAGAGAGTAATAAAATACGTATGTTGCTATGAGCCAGGATGCATGGTCTGTACAGGAGATAAATGGTCTACACATACGTGACTTTTATCTGCTAGGGTAATATTATACGTCTCTTGGTCTACTATGACAGTATAAACGTACACAAAAACAATTAAATTGAGGGCGGTGCTCGTACAAGTGAAGGATGTGGCAACGTGGTGGTTAGTACATGTAGTAACCCTTGGCTGCAACAGGCGGCTGTGTCACTTGACAGCTCTTTTTAGCCTCTGGACTTCGCACTTTCCTTCGTTTTTCACACGTGTTAGATCTACCCTCGCGGTGAACAACAGGACAACTGCTGTGAGATCATGGCTACTGGTAGGCGCTGTTGTAGGCCGTTCTCTCGTGGAACAACCCTGGTCTTAGCGTCTAGTGCTCTCCTTTATCTTGTGCAGTGGTGCTTGTTTGACAGTTTCAAGCTGAGCCTTCAGGGCAGCAGTTTACAGTATGCATTTACATATGCATATTATGCCATTTGGATCATGCTGCCATTGGCTGGATGGGCTGCTGAATCATGGATGGGACGATATAAAGCTATTGTTACTGGTTTGCTCATTTGTGCTGTTACAGTCCTTTTGGCACAATTAGCATTCATCATGCTGAGTTTCGACTGGACGCCAATCCCAGCTTTCATTCTACTGATTAAAGAAAATAAAAAGATTTCTAACGAAATCATAAGGATGTAGGGATGAATTAAATCTGCTGCTGGTCCACAATGTAAACCAACAAGGAACTAGCATGGAATGGTAACACGATTGACTTGCTAACAGACCATAGATCCCTACATCAGTGGCTGCTGTGGTAGACTATAGCTAATTCAGCTAGTTGCCGTTGACTGACACCGAAGTGCATTGAATTAAATTAAACTTGACTGTGAAAAAAAATAATTATTGATCTTATGTACAGCCACTGATGTAGGGATCTATGGTCTGTTAGCAAGTCAATCGTGTTACCATTCCATGCTAGTTCCTTGTTGGTTTACATTGTGGACCAGCAGCAGATTTAATTCATCCCTACATCCTTATGATTTCGTTAGAAATCTTTTTATTTTCTTGTTTGTGTCCTTTTTTGAGTTCAAATTTTTGAATTCGGCAAGATCATGTATTCTCTGTTTACACTATTAGTTTGGTCTACTGTTGTTGATATTTTTTTTATGTGACCTTTTTAACTTGTAGCTCAAAATGTATTATTCCTAAATACTGAAACTAGCTCATCCATTCTGCACAGCATTCGAGCCCCGCCCACTTTAGTTTACGAAATTCTGTAAGGCTGTGATACTATCTGGCGAGCAACAGAACGGTGATACTACACGAACTTACTCGGTGAGTTGTTCTTCGAAGACTCCAGACGCCAATGTGCGCTCTCCATACGGCGATACTCTACTTCTAGAATTCGTGTGGTTGGTCACGTGCGTATTGCTTAATCACAATAATGGCGTCTAACACTTAGCTGACAACTGTTCGTGATCGTGAACTCGTCAAATTTATATCGACGTTTCGCTAAAAACTAAGTTCAAAAGGCACATGCCAGAAGAATTTCACGACTGTTCGTGGGTGTTTTGGTCTCGGCACTGCTCACATAAAGGTGCTAGGCGAGTGGAAGAAAGAAGAAAGAAGAAAACGAAGATGACGAAACACGATTTTCACCGTTTCCAGGTTCGTCACTTTATTTACAATTTCGAGCAATCTCCTTGCTGCTGTAAGATGGGGCAACGCTAGAAAGCAGATCTAAGTGTCTTTGGACGAATAAAATTCATCACCAGGTGTAATATCAGCGTTTGAACGCTAATACATTGTATGTAGCCGCCATTTTGTTTTCTTGGCCATCCCTACATAGGGAGGCACTACCGCGCCTCCCTAATAGCATCAGTCAATGGTGTCTTTGGGTTTGGCAGTATGTACACTATCATGCTGCCATTCACTCTTGATCAAATGATAGGAGCATCAGCTGAGGAGCTCAGTGCTGCAGTACAGTGGTACTACTGGTGCTTTATCCTTCCAGCATTGATCGAGAATTTACTTCACTGTATTCCGATGCCAAGTGAACATTTAATTCCCAAAAGTCTTCCTGCAGTTTATCTCGTAATAAGTTCTCTGAGCTTTTCAGTTGCTCTGATAATGGACTGCCTGTGTCACAAGTGGTTGGACACTCACAACAAAACTGGCAATCCCATCAAGCTAATCTATCAAGTGCTCAACTATGCTCGAAAGAACAAGTGTCCTCGACTTCGCAGTGCATTGACATACATTGATGAGGAACACCCTTCACGTATTGACTTTGGGAAGCACAAGTTTGGAGGACCATTCACAGAAGAAGAGGTGGAGGATGTCAAGACAGTGTTTCGTCTCACTCCATTGTTATTGGTCTCTGTATTCGGTGTTTACATGTCTATCGAATTTTACGATCAGCTGAGTCTGCACGCAATTTCAACCACAAAACGAAACTTTTTCTGTGTTCAAAGTTTAAAATACACAGGCTACCATGCTAGTGCTGTCATTCTGATCCCAGTGTACCGATTCATCCTGCATCCCTTGATCGGCAAATTTATTCCAAGCATGTTGAAGATAATGGCAGCTGGACTCTGTCTATGCATTGCAGTTACAGTAATCGAACTAAACATTTTATCCATCAGCCACTTCTACAGTAATGCATCTCATTGCATATTTGATGACCTCACTGTAACAGGCACTATCCCTATACCACTATACTGGGTACTGATAATAGACTTGGTCAATGGAGTTGGTGTTGCGCTGGTACTATGTTCTTTGTTCGAGTTTGTGATTGCACAGACTCCAAACAGAATGAGAGGAATAATGATGGGACTAATGATCACTAATATCGGCATTGGTACAATAAGCACTTTCTTTTTCTCCAAGATATTTCAGCAGTTCCAGACAGCCAGTCCCAGCTGTGTGTTCTACTACTACCTGGTACTATCACTACTCTTGCTGTTGATACTAATAGTGTTTGTGATTCTTGCCAAGCGCTACAAACTGAGAGAGAG
The DNA here is from genome assembly GCA_964017065.1 of Haliclona indistincta. Lineage (NCBI taxonomy): Eukaryota > Metazoa > Porifera > Demospongiae > Haplosclerida > Chalinidae > Haliclona > Haliclona indistincta. Next base: position 9,119,541 of record OZ024790.1, read on the forward strand.
GGAGAGACATGTCAATACACACACCATAGTAGAGGAACACTATGAGAGGTACTATGAACAGAAGGAAGAATACAAGAAAGCTGTTGTTCAAAATGACTTTGTGATTGAAAGTTATTAACGTCATTTTGCTAATACTCCATTCTGCAATGCTCATAAAGGTATCTGGTTCATGTTGCACTGCTTTTGCTATGGTTCCAACTGTGGGCTATAAAAGCAGTTTGCAGTGCACACAGTAGTTGGTTGAGCAAACTTGTTCTGCAGGTACATAGAGGGCGGGGCTCGTAAGGTTACCGGAAGGGGTGTGGTGGATGGGCGGAGATAATCGGCGCGTGGAAGGGGTACTGTTTGTCTGGCAACTCACTGGCACATTCTCGCCACCATGAAGCTGACTTGTTGCAAGCCATTCTCTCGTGGAGCCACTCTTGTTCTGGTCTCTTGTACTCTCTTGTTCATTGTGCAGTGGAGTATGTTTGCTGGTCTCAAATTGAGTCTTCAAGGCAGCAGTTTGGAGCATACATTCGAAAGTGTATATTATGTGCTGTGGATCTTTCTGCCTGTGTTTGGTTGGATTGCTGAATCATGGATTGGGAGATATAAAGCTATCGTTGTTGGGTTACTCATGAGTAGTGTAACAGTCATCGTGACTCTGTTTGCATTCATCATGCTGACCTTCGGTTGGACCCCGGTACCAGTTATCTTTTTACTTTGCATAGCAATAATAGTTAGTTTCGGTGGTTTTTACACTATCATGCTGCCATTCACTCTTGATCAAATGATAGGAGCATCAGCTGAGGAGCTCAGTGCTGCAGTGCATTGGTACTACTGGAGTTTTCTATTATCACCATTGATGAATAACGCAATTTATTGTATTGCTACCTCAAACGAACTTCATTTCCCAAACACTAAGAACACTATTCCAATGGTATTTCTTCTAATAGGCTCTCTGAGTTTGTCAGCTGTTCTGATAATGGACTGCCTGTGCCACAAGTGGTTGGACACTCGCAACAAAACTGGCAATCCCATCAAGCTGATCTTTCAGGTGCTCAATTATGCTCGAAAGAACAAGTGTCCTCGACGTCGCAGTGCATTGACATACATTGATGAGGAACACCCTTCACGTATTGACTTTGGGAAGCACAAGTTTGGAGGACCATTCACAGAAGAAGAGGTGGAGGATGTCAAGACAGTGTTTCGTCTTGTGCCATTGTTGTTGGTCTCTTTATTTGGAGCTTATCTCACTCTGGACTCTTATGATCAACTTAGTCTACATGCACTGCCAACCACTGATCAAACGTTCTTCTGTGTCCAGAACTTGAAAATAATGGCTTGTCAAGCCGCTTCTTTTGTTTTAATCCCAGTCTATCGCTTTATCCTGCATCCCTTGATCGCCAAGTATATTCCGAGTATGTTGAAGCTGATGGCAGCTGGATTCTGTTTGTGCATTGCAGTTACAGTAATCGAGCTGAGCGTATTATCAATTGGCCACTTGTACAGTAACGCATCTGATTGCATATTTGATGACCGCTCTGTAACAGGCACTATCCCTATACCACTATACTGGGTACTGATAATAGACTTGGTCAATGGAGTTGGTGTTGTGCTGGTAACATGCTTTACATACGAGTTTGTGATTGCTCAGACTCCAAACCGAATGAGAGGAATAATGATGGGACTGATAGTCGCTACGATTGGTTTTGGCGTAGTAGGCAACTACATACTTGTGATAATATTTCAGCAGTTCCAGACAGCCAGTCCTAGCTGTGTGTTCTACTACTACCTGGTACTATCACTACTCTTGCTGTTGATACTAATAGTGTTTGTGATTCTTGCCAAGCACTACAAACTGAGAGAGAGGGAGAGACATGTCAATACACACACCATAGTAGAGGAACACTATGAGAGGTATTATGAACAGGAGGAAGAGTACAAGAAGGCTATTGTTCACAGTGAAGTTTTGATTGAAAGTTACTAAAAACTTTTTCCAACTGCATTCAATTTGTGTATCAGCGTATGAGGGCGGGGCTCGCATTGCAGTTCGTTCGTGCAGATCACATTGTGGCCTACTTTTTACTCTACGGTAACATGTAGTACTACAGTCACCAGGGGGGGGAGAATCGGGGGCCAATTCCCCCCCTTCGCGAGCACGTTTAATTAATTCATAGACTATTTTATTGATTTCCACGCCTAAAGTTTTACCTACAGTGCAACACTCTTACCAGAGTTCTCACTACTGACTAGCGCGCTCGCTGTCTTGTGTACTGACTAGCGCGCTCGCTGCGTTGTGTACTGACTAGCGCGCTCGCTGCGATGATGCGTCCCAGAGTCAATTATTACGACCTTCATGAATATTAACTAGATGATTGTAAAGACAATGTGGGGCGAGCCTGAGCGAACTGTACGTACATGTAACAGTAAAAATCACAAAATCGGATAGTTGGTTGGAATAATAGAATGGATAGCAATATGAATGATGATTATAGTTCAAGATAGTTGATATAGCGATTGTATAATGATGATGATAATGGGACAAAGGCACCTCTATAGTGCTAATAGACATGTGAAAATTGAGCATCTTGGCTCTAACAGCTGGCTGATCAAAAAGAGCAATTTGTGGATGATCAGGTTGTCTTTGTCGACTCTCTCGCAAACGCTGTAGTCGACTATCTCTCTGTGCTAGATCCTCAGCATCACGTCGCTCATGTTCTTGGTCTCTCATGTGCTGTAGCCTGTTTTCTCTTTGTTCACTACTTTCAACATCACGTCGCTGGTGTTCTTGGTCTCTCATGTGCTGCAGCCTGTTTTCTCTTTGTTCACTACTTTCAACATCACGTCGCTGGTGATCTTGGTCTCTCATGTGCTGCAGCCTGTTTTCTCTTTGTTCACTATTCTCAGCATCACGTCGCTCGTGTTCTTGGTCTCTCATGTGCTGCAGCCTGTCTTCTCTCTGTTTACTACTCTCAGCATCACGTCGTTCTTGCTGTTGGCGTCTCAACTGCTGTAGCATTGTTTTTCTTTGTTCAGCATGCTGTTCATCACGCTGGGCAGCACGTCGCGCCTTATCACGAGCTCTTCGCTTGCTCAGTCTCTGCTCTTTTTCCTCTGCAGTTTCAGCAGCTCGGCGAGCTCTTTCACGCACTCTTCTCCTTAGAAGTTGTTCTTCTTTCTTTGAAGAATAATCACGCACTGGAATAGTAGTATCAGGATCCATCGTCTTAGTATGATATGACGTAATACACACGCGGCAAAATTGAACCGTTCGGTGAATTAGGCGTGAGGGCATTTACGGAAAGACGTACGCATACATAGATAGATAGATAGTTCGCGGGGGACGCTTTTCGATCCCATATGGGGCTCGCTCAGGCTCGCCCCAATTAGCTAAAAATTTTCGCCGCCCATCTTCTTTTCCTGGATCCGCCACTGCTACAGTCTAGTATTGGATAATACCCTCTGCTATTGCCTAGCTGTTAGCGATAATATCACTGATAGAACAAGACCGCAATCAGCTCAGTTTGCAGCTGTGTGCAGAATTCTTGACTCGTGTTCTCGAGTTTCATCATCATCGGTCGCCTTCTGAAGGAAGGCGACGCCGCCATTTCCGAACAGAGAACAAAATTCTGAACCGGCGACGCGCTGACCCTGCCGTGTTCGTGGCGCTGCTCAGTCGAGTCGTGCAAAGGAAGGACCGCTGCTTGTCTGGCAAGTGGCAACTATTCTTGCCAAGATGAAGCTGACTTGTTGCAAGCCATTTCCTCGTGGAGCAACTCTTGTTCTGGTCTCTTGCACTCTGTTGTTCATTGTGCAGTGGAGTATGTTTGCTAGTCTCAAATTGAGTCTTCAAGGCAGCAGTTTGGAGCTTACATTAGAAATTGTATATTATGTTTTGTGGATCTTTCTGCCTGTGCTTGGTTGGATTGCTGAATCATGGATTGGGAGATATAAAGCTATAGTTGTTGGGTTACTCATGAGTAGTGTAACAGTCATCGTGACTCTGTTTGCATTCATCATGCTGACCTTCGGTTGGACCCCGGTACCAGTTATCTTTTTACTGTGCTTAGCAATAATAGTTAGTTTCGGTGGTTTTTACACTATCATGCTGCCATTCACTCTTGATCAAATGATAGGAGCATCAGCTGAGGAGCTCAGTGCTGCAGTACACTGGTACTACTTGAGTTTTCTATTATCGCCGCTGATGAATAATGCTCTTTATTGTATTGCTACCTCAAACGAACTTCATTTCCCAGACACTAAGAACACTATTCCAATGGTATTTCTTCTAATAGGCTCTCTGAGTTTGTCAGCTGCTCTGATAATGGACTGCCTGTGTCACAAGTGGTTGGACACTCACAACAAGACCGGTAATCCCATCAAACAGATCTATCAAGTGCTCAACTATGCTCGAAAGAATAAGTGTCCTCGACATCGCAGTGCATTGACATACATTGATGAGGAACACCCTTCACGTATTGACTTTGGGAAGCACAAATTTGGAGGACCATTCACCGAAGAAGAGGTAGAGGATGTCAAGACAGTGTTTCGTTTTGTGCCATTGTTGTTGGTCACTCTGTTTGGAGCTTATCTCACTCTGGACACTTATGATCAACTTAGTCTACATGCATTTCAAACAACCAAGAAAACATTTTATTGTGTTCAAAACATGAAATTCAGTATTTGCCATGTTACGTCTTTCTTTTTGATCCCAGTTTATCGCTTTATCTTATATCCCTTGATCGGCAAGTATATTCCAAGCATGCTGAAGGTAATAGCTGCTGGACTCTGTCTATGCTTTGCAGTTTCATTAATACAGCTGACTGTCTTATCCATCAGCCACTTGTACAGTAATGCATCTCATTGCATATTCGATTACGGCATGGACACACCCACTATCCCTATACCACTATACTGGGTACTGATAATAGACTTGGTCAATGGAGTTGGTGTTGTACTCATTTCATGCTTTGTGTTTGAGTTTGTGATTGCTCAGTCTCCAAACAGAATGAGAGGAATATTGATGGGACTGATTGTCACTACGATTGGTTTTGGAAGCTTAGGCAACTTTGCACTTGTGAAGATATTTCAGCAGTTCCAGACAGCCAGTCCCAGCTGTGTGTTCTACTACTACCTGGTACTATCACTACTCTTGCTGTTGATACTAATAGTGTTTGTGATTCTTGCCAAGCGCTACAAACTGAGAGAGAGGGAGAGACATGTCAATACACACACCATAGTAGAGGAACACTATGAGAGGTATTATGAACAGGAGGAAGAGTACAAGAAAGCTGTTCGCAGTGACTTTGTGATTGAAAGTTATTAGCATGTGTTCACTAAATTACTGACATTGTGTTGTTGATACGTTATTCAGTGAATTTGATCGAGCGATGAACTGAGCTCTCAATCCTTCAACTTGTACTTTACAAATTGAGTAATAGGATACAATAGAAATTCATTACAGTGTCGTAATTATTTAGCTTTTATGGTTGTTCAGTTCACTCAATAATTGCTTACAGGCAATGATTGTTGTGGAGAGAGAATTCTCAGCACTGTCTGGTGATATTCTTGATGTTCTGCAGTCAGTTAAAGGTGTAGTGTAGCTGTGTAGAGCTATGAGCGTGTCATCAGTGCTTGCTTGCTCCAGATCTCAAGTCGTGTGTGTTTTCCTTCATTCCAAAAGACAGTCAAGACCAGCTTTATCAACAAGCACTTGAAGATAGGTATAACAGAAAGACATGCTCCTTTCATTTTGCATACCACTCAAGTCATTTCTCTCTCTCTCTCTCTCTCTCTCTCTCTCTCTCTCTCTCTCTCTCACTTGTACAGACTAAATCACTATGATTGTCTAGTGACAGCAAGAAAAGCTGTAGATCCTGACGTTTTTCCTTGGCACCAATTCTCTTTACTAGTTGAATTCGAACCACTCTCGGCACCTCTGTTCTCTCCTGATTCTCCAGCCAGCGCAAAACTGAGAGAGTACTATGTCTTGAAAACTGCTCAACAAGTAGCACAGCATTCAGAGATTATAGCACAGAAGCAAGCTGAAGGTAAATGAGTCATTCTCTTGTGATCCAGTACTGTTACAGTTAACTTTGTTCCATTCCATTCAGGTGTTACTGGTAACAGTACACCAGCTTGTGGTGGTCAGTTTGTGTTCATTGCCTCAGAGAGCATCACTGCAAATGCTGAGCTACTGCAGCTACTGGAAATGAGGTCAATAATTCCCCTTTTTTCCCTCATGTACTCATCCTCTCTCTCTCACTCACTCACTCTCTCTCTCTCACTCACTCACTCTCTCACTCACTCACTCACTCTCTCTCTATCTCTCTCTCTCTCTCTCTCTCTCTCTCACTCTCTCTCTCTCTCTCTCTCTCTCTCTCTCTCTCTCTCTCTCTTCCATGCCATCTGTTTCATACCACAGGTACAATATTGTGGTCATTGAAAGAGACTATCAGAGAATTCAAACCAGCTCAAATCAAGTAAGCAATGCAGACATTTGGTGTACAAAAGCAACTAACCTTTGCAAAGTATCACAAAAGTTATTTTACAGTAACACATTAGTTGTTAGATAAAAGATGATCAGATCTTTGCATTAATGCATGAAGTGTTTATGTATACAATGGAACCCCTCTTAGAGGACACCCCTCATCCCTCTATATTGGACACTTACTGAATCTCAAATATAACCCACGTAATGTATAATAAACCCCTGACCAGAGGACACCCTCTCTAATGGACGATTTTGTTGGTCCCAATGGTGTCCGCCTTAGAGAGGTTCCACTGTAGTATACTATTTTTCAAGATCAACCTGTTTGTTATCTTGTTCAGGTTAAGCTGCATTATGCTGATGTGATTGTTGATGGCAGTGTTGGTGTAGTGGTTAGACCACTCCAGTTGCTGTCCAGTGACGCTGGTTTGAAGACCCTGGTGAATTGTCTTTCAGCTCTCTCACTGCAGTATGAGCAGTGCTGGGTGATGCTACACTCTACTGACAGCAAGACGTGAGTGGAAGGGAGAGAGAGAGGAGAGAGAGAGAGAGAGAGAGAGAGAGAGAGAGAGAGAGAGAGAGAGAGAGAGAGAGAGAGAGAGAGAGAGAGAGAGAGAGAGAGAGAGAGAGGCAGGAGAAACAGAAATAGTTAGCGTGATGAGTGAGTGGGGTGAGTGGATAGGTGAGTGGATAGGTGAGTGGATAGGTGAGTGGATAGGTGAGTGGATAGGTGAGTGGATAGGTGAGTGGATAGGTGAGTGGATAGGTGAGTGGATAGGTGAGTGGATAGGTGAGTGGATAGGTGAGTGGATAGGTGAGTGAGTGAGTGAGTGAGTGAGTGAGTGAGTGAGTGAGTGAGTGAGTGAGTGAGTGAGTGAGTGAGTGAGTGAGTGAGTGAGTGAGTCGGTAAGCAAGTGAGTGAGTGAAATGTGCTTGTGCTATTTCATTTCCAGTTATCATTTTGCTGGTAATATACCGACCAACTTGTCTCGGCTGCATGCCTCACTTGCTCACCACAACGCCAAGAAGATGAACACCAGCTATCGTATCAAAGTGCTCACCATCTTCTCATTTGATGAACTAGCACAAATTCTTCGCTCCATTGGTGAATCATGCTATGAGACAGCAAACCACAAGGTACATCAGTAGTTTCAAGCAGTAATTTCTCTCTGCTGTGTGCAGAAGGCGTTCATGTTCAATATTCTCTTTTACGTATCCAGGCTGGCTGGATGGATCGAGAATGGATAAGTGAAGAAATAACACAGGTAACCATATCATGCGCCAGAGAAATGACAGTAGTTGGACTTTTTTACGCTGATTAGTTAAATTTTTCTGCTTTTGTGCAGCATGAAAGATTTCTCATCTCTTTGCCTTGCATCTCGGCATTCAAGTGAGTGAGATAGCTGCCATCATGCACTAAGTGTAGTGGTAATGTAATCCACCTTTATTCGCTTGCATTTTCATCTCAACTTATTTATTTATTTATTATTTATTATTTTTTGGGTTTCACCACTCGTATTAGCATTCTGCTATTTGGTTTTTCACCCTGTTCCAGTTCATTCATTCCCTGTCTTAGGCTGTGTAAAAATTTATATAAAAAATAAAACAAAATTTTTTTATCTCTACCTGTCTACACAGTGCTCAGTTGATGCTACAGACTCACAAACTATCTGATCTACTCACGATGGATATCAATGATCTCCGAATAACCTTCCCTTCTATCCCGGACAAAGTACTAACAGTACGTTACACCTCTGAATTATACCTAATGACAAGCACTCTTGGGCAGCTGCAATATTTATTTTGGGGAACTTTAGAATGTACTTGCTCTAGAGCTTGCTAATTTTGACGACATCCATCAAGGTCGTGACGCAGTGATTCGAACTGTGTTGCATTGATACAGCATAGTGCAAGCCACCATGTCACAATATAAACCAGCCTTTATCTGCTCGTATGAGTGATGAGTTGAGCAGCTTTTATTATGTATTGTGTAGCATGTTGACATGTGACTGCCTATAATTATTTGTTAGCAAGTTTCCACTGCATTAGTGAACTCCAGGCTCAAAATAGGGAAACCTGAAGAGTTGTACACATGTAGCAGGTTGCATGAGAGAACATTGCTATAGTTCAGCTAGTATATAAACACACACACACACCACACACACACACACACACACACACACACACACACACACACACACACACACACACACACACACACACACACACACACACACAATATGTGAGCACTGTGATTCACTGTATTGAATCTGTGTCTGCAGTGTTTTCGTCACCTGTGCACACTTGGTGCTGACCACAGAACTGATAGACTGGAGACAAACAACACACACGCTGTAACAGACCCAGTTCAACCACTTGAGGTCGATACACCTGGAGAACTAAACAGGTTTGATCAACCGGCTCATCCGGTTTCAATATTTCCCGATGACGAGAGTTGGGGTAGCAGTGTAGAGGACAGGCCTCGTAGTTTTCATCTTTTTGACGCTCCCACACAAGAACCTCCTGGAGCATCTAGCTATCTGTTTGATCACCAGCTATCACCAACTATCACACAGAGCGATTCCGACACAGACACTCACATCAGTCAGTACCAATTCACTGAGGATCTTTGCCTGGGACAAGAACACGAAATGACGCACTTTGACCTTTACCAAGCACCACCAACGCAATATTTCTCATCAGATGCTGAACAGTTTTCAGACACAACCACTGACAAATATCTTCCTTTGACAAGAAACTCGGAGCAAGCATTTCTTTGCCCTCCTGAGCAGAAGCGACAGAGAGGATTGGAAGAAAGACGACCACTCAAATCACTTGATCTTGGGTTCGAACCCATTGCACACCCACCCACCCCTTTGCTGACCAATGACAGAGCAATAGCTATGAACTACAGTCACAGCAACGCTTCTTCTTCATCCTCTTTCTCGGCAAGTGATCGCCTACACAGGTTTTCTCGAGCTCCACCAGCAAGTAATGTCCAGATGATGCAGGAAACAGCTAGCAACTCCTCTCATTACTTTCGTCCAACTCACCACACCACTGGATACACAGCAGCTCACAAGCAAAGATACCTACATGTGAGCAGCTCTACAATAAAACCTAGCTCCCTTTTCATGAAATAATTTGAGTGATATCGATGTTATAATGTGTCTTGCAACTGACTACGGACATTAAATTTTAAAATTTACGAAACTGATATCCTGTACAGTCGTTACTGAACAGTAACGCTTGTGAAACACCGCTGACGTTGTTGTTAGCCCCTAGGGAATAGGACAGACACTGTTCGTGGTTATCATCTACCTAGCTATAGCGGTGTTGTGTCTCACACCTCCTTGTAAAGCGTGCAGAACATGACAGTGGTTTAGGTCTAAGAAGTTTTGCTGAAACTATATTGTACTCCTAGTTTTGTTAATGTTGTGTTTTAGTGTGCTTGCTTATTGTGCAGAATGAGGTGACCAGTAGAAGCCATCAAGAAGTTCCCACCTGTCAACACTCATCACCAACTACAGGATCAGGTATAGTGACTCATAGCTCTATCAGTTGAATTTTTAAGTGACTGAGCAACCAGCATGTTGTGTCAGCAATGTCTACAACACTTGTCCGTGCATGCTCTCCACAAAAAGAGCTTATTTGGAGCATTGTATCCATTATGTTATGACTTGGGAGATCACACTGTTCACTCTAACTTGCTGTTTTGGGTAAGAAAAGTGTGTCCACAACCCACTAAGGTACATGCAATGTTGTGTATTATCTGTGGGCGAGTTTGATTTCACAAAGAGAGTCTGGAGTGCTTGCTTACCCAATAGAAGCATTGTGAGTATCAGCAGCCTAGACTAAACACCCGTCCATGGTATTGTTTGAGAATAACAGGCTGCAGTTATGTCTATAGTGATACCTCTCCCTCCCTCTCTCTCCCCCCCCTCTCTCTCCCTCCCTTCCTCTCTCCCTCCCTCTCACTCCCTCCCCCTCTCTCTCTCCCACTCTCTCTCCCACTCTCTCTCTCCCTCCCCCCTATACCTCCCTCCCTCTCTCTCTCCCTCCCTCTCTCTCTCTCTCTCCCCTCTCTCTCTCTCCCTCTCTCTCTCTCTCTCTCTCTCTCTCTCTCTCTCTCTCTCCCCTCCCTCTTTCTCTCTCTCGCTCTGTGTGTGTGCAGGTGACATGTCGATGTTCCAGACACCCTCTACAAGGAGACTGCTGAACACCAGACACACCAAACGACTCAGCTACGAACGTGATCCAACTAGAACCGACGGACAGACAAGACTAGTTGTAAACAAGTATAATTAGCTATAATACTGTTAATATGAAAGAGGTGAAAATTATCACAAATTGCTGCTAATTACGAATTATTTAATAGCAAAGGGAACCAAGACTTAAAATAGAATTGGTGTGAGAGAGATGAGATCAAAAATTTGAACTAACAGAACTATTTGAAATCAAAAATTTGTACTAACAGAGTTGTTTGAAATCAAAAATTTGTACTAACAGAACTATTTGAAATCAAAAAATTTGTACTAACAGAGTTGTTTGAAATCAAAAATTTGTACTAACAGAGTTGTTTGAAATCAAAAATTTGTACTAACAGAGTTGTTTGAAATCAAAAATTTGTACCAACAGAACTGTTTGAATGCACAATTTTTTGCAAAACTTTGTGAAGCACTTATTGTAGGCATGCATCCTGTTGATTGTTGATTCAGCATCACCCTGTTTGTTTAAAGCAATTTTTCTTCCAAACAGCCAATATTATTTTGCCTCTGCTAGAGAGCCGGGAAACGAAGCTAACAGCTGGCAGCCTCAAACATGCCTGGTTATTGATATTCAAAGAATGTTTAATGTTCACACAATCGATAAACAAAACAGTTTCATATTGCTCGGATTCTTGTTCGATGATGATATAGCTTAAAACAACAC
>OZ024790.1:9131147-9152186 GCA_964017065.1 Haliclona indistincta
TGAGTCATAACTAATACAAAATACATTGAATCAGTTTAGTAGTTGTGACTCATCACTGGTTAATAACCAACGTGTGACATCACAAAAATTCATTAACTAGCAAGATGGCGGTCAGAAAACAGCTCTCTAGAAGAGAACAGTCGCGTTTGTCGATGTGCGTATTTCTACAGACTCTGAGCAAGTGCTGAAGTTAAGATCAATGTATTGGCAATGCAATTTCTTAATCTTGGACCTTAACTCCCAGAGAATCGGATGTCCCGTGCCTAAGCTTTTGGTCGGTCGAGGACGCTATTATTTGCTCCCCGACGCCGAACTAATGAAAGTTAAGGCAAAACACTCAGCCCACATGTAGGCGCCTTAGGTGAGGGTTTTAATGCAGCGTTAAGAAATCTTAACTACCAGTAACTCAAAAGTTCTTTGCCTAACCTTTTCCTTCCAGTGGGTCCGATATCCCGCCATGTTGCGCCACGCCCATGTCACGTGACTCGAAGCCATATGAATCAGGGTGTTCAGTAAGGATAGAGGATCATTCTGATACATGCAACATGCCAGTAGGATCATTAGTTACTGAGATATGAAGCAAAATGTGCAAAAACTATTTTTCTACTCTCTTCGTGTGGAACACTGTATAATTATTGTGTGTGCTTGTGTAGATACTTCTGGAGCAACATCACAAAAGATGTTGATGAGTTCGTCAGATCATGCCTGAACTGTCAAAGGCAAAATAAACAACTTTCGAGGACGCCATCGACACTCCACCCAATCCCAGTCGACAGTCCCTTCCACCGGGTGGGAATAGATCTGATCGGTCCACTGCCCAGAACAATAGAAGGGAATGTGTACATAATCACATGCACAGACTTCTTTACAAAATGGCCAGAAGCAGCTGCCATCAAGGAGAAGTCGGCCGACTGTGTGGCAAAGTTCCTGTTCGATGTGATATGCAGGCACGGCAGCCCTGCCATCATTCAATCAGACCAGGGTAGAGAATTCATTAATTCAATCAACAATAACTTGTTTCAACTCACCGGTGTTGAGCACAAGATGTCCGCTGCCTACCATCCCCAGACTAACGGGCTAGATGAGAGGTTCAACCAGACTTTGGTCAACACTCTGACTAAGATGGTTGACGGGAAGGAAGAAGAGTGGGACAGTTTTATCAACGCAGCACTCTTTGCTTACAGGTACATAATATAGCCAACTTACCAAAATACTCGGGCACTTTTCATCCTACATTATAAATGTCCTACACTGGTCAGAAAAACTTATCTGAAACACAGCTTAAGGTCTGATCTACATCGACGTACTATAACAAGCATGATTAGAGCCAAGTCCCTTAGAACTACATTGCTGATCCAAATCCAAGGCATGCCCAAATCGCTGTCTCTCTCTCCTGACTGCCATCCTAGACTCGAGTACCTCGTGCTTGTCAGCTGTTAGCCGTTACTACTGTACGTTTGCGCGTGCGCAAATTAATTTTAACAATGATTATGTTCACTTTTGATAAACAGTAACCAACAACTGTACGAGTCAGTGGTTACTGTTATTAGTCGTGTCGTCATTTTTTAAAGGCGGAGTCCATTAAAACGTCACAAAACAGCAAGATGGCCGTCAAAAAGCAGCTATTTTGTGAGACCGAGCTTCGTTTGTCGCGATGCTAAGACGGAGACGCGCCAAGTGAGTTCGTCGTAAATGCACTGTGTTTAGCCTTTGTAATAAGCAAGTCTAGGTTCTTAACTAGCACAGACTCTGGAGATCCTGATCCTAACGTTGGGGCATATTGAAAACGCTGTTATACACTCCCTGTTCCCAAAGTATAGCTGCCCGCGACTTCTCGTGCCACTCAGAGATGTGCATCCGGGGTGAGTGCTTGGCTGCAGCTTTAGCAGCTCTTAACTACCAGCCAATCTGGAGATCCTGATCCTAACGTTGTCTGCTGAGTGGGTGTCTTTACTGCCATCTTGTATCACGTGACAGCCATGTGACCCGAAGCCATATGGTGCATTCAACTCCCAAAGGATAAACCTTCATGATGGTACATGCATATGTGTATAGGATCATGCAGTTCAGAGAAAATGAGCAAATTATCCAAAAATGACTTTTCAAGCGTCTTCGTGTGGAACACTGTAGTTGTGCTAAATTTTGTGATTATATTTTAGGTATTTATTTAGGCAATGAAGGCACAGATACTAGACCAGAGAGATACTGTTATTCGTATCAAGAGGCTGAACAGCGCAGTCGTTGCTCCTCTCCTTCCTCGTCCTCCTCTTCCATTTTGTCGTGTCCTTCTTCACCTAATGCAATGTCAAGTTCAGTATTCACTGTATTAGCATCAACTGCTTTGTGGTACATGACTCACTCAATGTAAGAAGTGATGTCAGCGTAATATTAATTCATCCCTCATTCTTTCTCTTCTTGTCTCACTAGTACTCATCACACACTTCCCACTGCACAAGGCAGTCTCTGAGGTTTAAACCAGTCCCTTGAAAGCAGATCAGGCAAGATACAACTACAGCAGCACATTAGCAGACGACAGTATGATATTATGATATCAAGCAATTTCCTTATACATGTGAGCTATTTATAGTTAAGCTACAAATGGTCATGATCAATATATGACTCTATTTTTCTGCAGTGTTCATCATACTTATACTGATCTCGTGCTTTTCGTAATCACTGAACCCTCAATCATGCAAATTGATTGTTATTATCTCTCACTCTAGCTGACTGATTCTTGAATCTTCACTCATCATCTACCAATCCTGATGTATTCAGACTGTTTTACTATGAATTATTAGCACTTCCTGCTGTAAGTGTAGCTGAAAAATTAAAATTATAGCACATTACTGTATTGTCATCTCCACAGAACAGCATTTGGTTATTCTGAGACTATGTGTCTCTTTTGGACAACGATATGGAACACTTATTAATTTTAATCAATTTTATGATCTTTGTTACATGAATACGTATGTGGATTCCTACAATGATCACATTTGCAGTCAAGAGCACATGATTATGTATAAAACTAGTACATTTATAAAATACTGGGGGCGAGCCTGAGCTGATTTATTTCAAGCACAATTCAAGAACAATCCATTTTTCTACATATGCACAACAGTAAGCCCTCTGCTCTTGTATTCCAGTTGTCGCTCCAGTCGTAGAGTTCTGTGATCAGGTGACTCTTCTGCCCGTTGTCGCTTCCTGGCAGTACTTTTACCTTGTAGAAGTCGATCCGGGCGTCTCCAATGCGCAGTCTTGTTTTGTATCGCGCCACGTGAGGATGATGTCGCGGTCAATGTTTACGCGCACGTGACTTCTCGGGAACATAGGGAGGACAAACGCAGGCGGTCGCTCTAAAAGGAGGAACGAGGAAATAAGAACGAGATAATATAGGGCGGGGCATTCAGTACACTGATGGTGTACTGTATCATCTATGGGCGGGGTAACTTGGTACAAAAATTATGTTCTCGTACAGTGTACCGAGCGTGAAGAAAATTGCTGGACGTAGCCTCACACTGGAGGTACATTTATAGTCGACCGTGGGCATAAAGAATCTTGGAGCTAGCTTTTGTCTGCTTTGCAACCGAAGCTCGATTATGAAGTGAACTGGTAAATAAGTAGGTGTGGTAGACTAACTTGGAACACAGTCTCTTTTAAATACATTCCTGCAATGTGTGCTATAAAAAATAGGAGCGAAGATGAATCCTAGTCGCCTGTAATCGCATGTCCGAAGCTTTTAGTGCCATATTCGCAGACAAAAATCGAATATTTCCGCGCAATCTGCGCAGCTAAGATTATCATAGCTAAACTGAAGGAAAGTTTCTTCACGAAACAATGAAACACAACAATCAGGATGATCTCCTTCTGGTGTTCTACACTCGGCTTCTGTTAGTAGCAGAGTCGGTAAAATTAAAATCGAATGATTTTAGTGATGATCTAGAAATATTAGTTAACGGCGCCACTATTTTGCTGCTGGTCGGGTCCATAAGCGTCTAAAACACTAGCAAAGAAGAAAGAAGTACGTTTAAAGGTGCCACACCGGCGACTGTTGGGAAGTACGAGGTCCAAGGTTTGAATTTTGTTCCAAGACGGTACTCCGCCCTACCTTGTCATTTCTCCGTTTCCTCGTTTCCGTTTCCCATTTCTTATTTCCTCGTTCCTCCTTTTAGAGCGACCCAAACGCGGGTGGGGTCGGACACGGTCACGTGCGCCCAATAATTGCTGACTCAGCGTTTTGTTAATGTATGGCATCTCCAACCAAAACTTTGAGCAGCGATAATTTACGAAGGAGGCATCTCACTGTAGATTTTTTATCATCAAACACTTCTTTGGTAAGTTGTCCATCAAAAACTCAGCTGAGCCCTGCTGAGCCCTTCTGTTTTTTGATGCTATAGCCGTCACAGTCTAACTAGCTGCACTAGTATGGCAACGTGTCTAGCGAGTCTAGTTTAAGAATTCCAAGGATCCATGAAGTGTCAGTCATCCAGGAAGATAGTCACCACCACTAGGTATAGCAAATTTTGTCCATAGCCTTACCACAACACCCAGATCCGACAATGCATCAGTTGGTATTCGACAAGCGTGCAAGTTACAAGGTCGTGTTTTGTTCAAGGATGTTAAGAGAAAAGAGAGTCCAGAAAGTTTGCCAAAAAGGACCAGGGTTTCTTGTTGCTACACACAGATGGATCATCTTGGAGTAGTGCACGTAAAGATCCAAAGTTTTGGGAGAAAGCAGGAGAGTTTGTGCAGCAGCAAACCAAATTGTTTCATTGTCGTTCAGGTATCAAACTTACATGCTCAATTTAGCAGTATATCATCTATCACTACTGATAAAATTCATGTTGTTGATCATTCATATGTGTGATAAATCTGATCATTTGTGATGAATAAGTGATATAAGATGATGTAATAAGATGATTGATAATAGTGACTTGGTTATTCAGAATGTTACCGAGTACTATTACATAGTTTACAAACAACACTAGGCCTCTCTCCTTTAATTGTAATGTCAATGCCAGCCTGGCATAAAATCCTGGCCCCTGTTGGTTCATGTCCCAAGCTAACTTTACAGATTTGATTCTCTTGGCATGCAGCAATTGCATCATGAACAAAATCAAGAGCCTCTCTAACGACATACCCAATTCTAGTCCATGAGTTGTCTACAATAGCAATTGCCTTGAGTCATATGGATTATCACTTTCTGGGCATAATTCTACTGACACTGTTGACTTGTCATTGATCATGCTAACTTTTTTAAAGGTGACAACATGGGTCTGATACGATACATCACTATAATTATCATTAATCATCATCAGTGCTTTGCGGGATGTCTTGCGGATTGTGCATATGTTCATTCTCTTGATAATCAGAGCTGCAATCAGAGCCAGCAGATGCATCTTCAGTTTCCCACTCACACTAACAACCAAAACTCCTCGGTTGTGGCACAAGTTTTAAACCATCAACTTTCACGCTCAGGCTAAACTCACTGACCTAGATAAACACAACATACTCACATCACTGTGCAAGAATACTCAGTCAGCTTGGAGCACTGAATGGATCAATTAAGCCTCACTAGGGGACTCGGATATAGGACTCACTTGTATTATAGTACCCACGCTGGATAAACTCTGTCTAGGTCACTTGCCGAGTGGTTCCATACAAAGACGTCATAATGCTTCTCTGCAGTGTTTCCCTTGACTTTTAACTGCCTCATATTTCTACTGCCAGGAGATCAAAGCTCGGGATATTTATACCTGAACGGTGAACCGAGGGACACCACTTGTACCACGTCGTCAGGTTGCTGGTCAGCGTCTTCATCGAGTGTTTTTCGGTGCATGAAAAACGCATGCAGTAGTGCTTGTACTAGACATTGGCATAGCAAGGAGAGTGGCCTGGAGGCGAGGCTAGACATTAGTATGATCGGAATGCAGTACTGTCATGTGACTAATTACGTAATGTCCGACCCCCCCTGGGACAAACGCACCACACGGCCAGATACATATTAGGGAGACACGGTAGTGTCTCCCTATGTAGGGTTGAACGAGAAAACAAGATGGCGGCTACATACAATGTATTAGCGTTCAAACGCTGATATTTCGCCTGGTGATGAATTTTATACGTCCAAAGACACTTAAATCTGCTATCTGGCGTTGCCCCATCTTACAGTAGCAAGGATATTGCTCGAGATTGTTAATAAAGTGACGAACCTGGAAACGGTGAAAATCGAGTTTCGTCATCTTCGTTTTCTTCTTTCTTTCTTCTTTCTTTCTTCTTTCTTTCTTCCACTCGCCTAGCACCTTTACGTGAGCAGTGCCGAGACCAAAACACCCACGAACAGTCGTGAAATTCTCCTGGCAGGTGCCTTTTGAACTTAGTTTTTAGCGAAACGGCGATATAAATTCCGCGATTTCTCGATCGTGATCCATTGTCAGCTAAGTGTTAGACGCCATTGATAATTATAGTGATTGCGCAATACGCACGTGACCAAGCTGTGGTTAGCGCACGTGACCAAGCACAAGCTTGAGTATCACCACGCCGTATAGATCACGGAGAACACATATTTGTCTGGAGTCTTCGAAGAACGGTAAGCTAGCAAGCGCAGAATCACCATTCTGCCTTACCAGATAATTATAACCGCCGTAAACAAGTGTGGGCGGGGCTCGTATGCACTGTATATTCATGCATGCGTAGGCGAGCTGATATCTACAGCATAAGAATTATTTAGCTACAAGTTTAAAATTGTTAATAATAACATCAACAACAGGAAAACCAAACCAATGGTGGAAACAAAGATGGCACAGTAATTACATGATATTGAACTGTACAGTACTTCACTGAAAAAGAAAAAAGGACACAAACAAGAAAATTAAAAAGATTTCTATCGAAATCAAAAGGATGTAGGGTTGTGAAATCTACCACTGGTCAACAATGTAAACTAACAAGGAACAAGCATGGAATGGTAACACGATTGACTTGCTAACAGACCATAGATCCCTACATCAGTGGCTGTACATAAGCTGTCACAAGCTGATTGCACGTCAGGTGTCAGTCAACAGCAACAAGCTGAACTAGCTATAGTCAACTACGTACAGCAGCCACTGATGTAGGGATCTATGGTCTGTTAGCAAGTCAATCGTGTTACCATTCCATGCTTGTTCCTTGTTAGTTTACATTGTTGACCAGTGGTAGATTTCACAACCCTACATCCTTTTGATTTCGATAGAAATCTTTTTAATTTTCTTTATACATATGTTCTGCGCAAACCGTGGATCGGGACCATCCATGGATTGTCTTGCGCAAACCGTGGATCGGCGCTATCCATGCTTTGACCAGACAAACCATGGATCACCTGCGCAAAGCGTGGATTAGGCTTGCGCAAAGCGTGGATACGGAACAAACCGTGGATCATGGCCTATCCGTCCCACAGCATGCTATCATGCTATGCCTCAAGTTCTCTCCAGTGCAGCATGCAAACCTGAACCAGCTGACATTCTGGGCGCCCCACAGCATGTTTATATACCACAGCACAACTTGTCATTACTGATCAGTAGCTATAACAATTCATAGGCTTGATCATTGTTCACGGTGTGCTAAAGAACATTTAAAGAACATTTATTAAGGATGGCTGTTTATCCTCAAGCTTAGGAAGAGGTGTCAGCTTTCTTAGTTCAAAGCATTGTAGTAAGTGTGTGCGCATCAAGTTCTGATCAAAGTTGTAGATGCCCAGATTGTAGCCAACAGTGTATAGCCTGCTGGAATTCCAGTGTAGCCTGGAATTGCAATTGAACAGTGTAGCCTAGAATTGCATTCTGACGGTAATGATCATCGGCTTTCTTACGACACAGATACATGTAGTGCTTTTGAGAAGTTCTCAATGTGACTGAATCAACAAATCTAAGCATAGGAAACAGAAATAAAGAATAGCAACTAACCATCATCTCCTGAACTATCTTCTTCTTGATCTATATCCACATCCATATGCATGCATGTCTTGTACAGATGTATGAGTGTAGTAATTTGCATACTCCTACATTATAGTTACATACCTTCAGAGGAAGTAGAAGTAATGTTAACTAAAGAACTGCTGTCGGTATCAACAATAACAGTTGCATTGGTAGCGGCTATCAGAAACATGTGAATTAAGTGCTGCTACAGTTGATGTAGGGCGAGTGCATGAGGAAAAGAGAGTAGTTGTAGTGGTGACACTGTTGCTATCAACAGCATATGAGGTGGCTAGAGTATTGGCAGTTTATTAACATGACAGTTACAACATAATTATAATACGTACCAGTAACAAGAGGAGTAAGTGGGTTCACATGGTATAGTACATGAGAATGAATCAGTAGTCCTGACAGAAGTTGATTTAGAAAGGGAATTAACATACAACTTGAGTATCATGATCGGCATCTGCATTATGACTAGTTATCACATGCATAATGGTATGGGATAGTAAGACCTGATACTCCAGGAAAGACTGTTGCTCGAGGTGGTTAATTGACCAAACACTACTTCATAAGGAGTGCTATTAATAGTGGCATGGACCTCGGCATGGACACATGTGTTTAGCTGGTCTGTACAAAACATTGGATAGTTAGTATGCCCCACAAATAAATTGTAGCTTACATTGAATCATAGGGAGATGTGATGTCCACTCATCAGCTTTTTCGTTTTGAAAGTGTCAGGCAAGCATCTGTTCTTCTACCTTCGCATTTCCCTTTCTTCCAGTCGCTTGGCAAAGGCTGTGCGCTTGCGCTTATGATAGCGGCTGCCGCTCAGTAGGTACAATCCATGGATTGATTGCGCAAACCGTGGATAGGCGGCCTATCCACGGTTTGCGCAAGACAATCCATGGATGGTCCCGATCCACGGTTTGCGCAGAACACATATATACAAACATTCCCCGCGGCGTGGGACGCACATGACTTTTGGTGTGCATGTTGATCCTAGTGCCATTGCCGGTTACCTGTACTTGGTTGGGCTCCGTACAGCACTGTTCATGTGTTACAAATGTCAGTGGAGTTGAATGCATGCACTTACTATGCATGACGTCACAGCATGTTAACTCTCCTGAGACTCGTTTTCTCTATATACATCTTAAAGCAATAAACCATCTACCACTGTAGGAAGAGCATTCTTTTTTAGAGGAGGTACAACTACAAAGTGTTATTGATAGCTCATGAATATCTTTTAAATTCCATAATCAGTAATGAATTTTAATACACGTATGCAACAAACCATTTTATAGCAATAAGCCTGTATGAAGGTAGTGTTATTGATAGCTCATGAATATCTTTAAATTCCATAAACAACAATAATTGTACGCAAACAACCACACCCTTACAGCACTGAACTCTTGTAGAGATGGTGGACCTAAAGCAGCGTTGTACTGCGTCTTTCAAGCAAGGCGACCATAACGAAGCAGGACGACTGTTACCAGAAATACAAGAACCACAAGACATTGTTACAGAGTTTTGTCTAGCAGGGTCTAAAACAACAGCTACTAATGTAACACTGCTACACCTGGCTGCTTATCATGGCTGGTTAGATATTATCAAGACCATGAAAGAATACTTCAAGCGTAACTATACAGACAGCAAAGGTAGCACTTCGTTACACTATGCTGCTGCTGGAGGTAGCTTAGCAGTGATAGACTACCTTATCACTGAGTTGGATTATGACTGTACTCCTAACAACGATGGTGCTCTTCCATTACACATTGCTTGTCACCATGGTCACTTGAATGTTGCTAAATATTTCATCACTGAACAAAATTGTGACCCAAATTGTCGAGGTCAACATGGATGGACTCTTCTACATAATGCTTCTCAATGTGGTTACATGAACATCATCCAATACCTAATCACAGAACTCGGTTGTGATCCCACTATTCCGAACAGCAATGGCGCTCTCCCTCTACATATTGCTTGTCTTAATGGTCACTTGAATACTACTAAATATTTCATTACTGAACAAAATTGTGACCCAAATTTTCTAGGGCAACATGGATGTACACTTCTACATTATGCTTCTCAAGGTGGTCACATGAACATTATCCAATACCTAATCACAAAACTAGGTTGTCACCCTATTATTACAAACAGCAATGGCGATCTCCCTCTACACATTGCTTGTCGTACTGGTCACTTCAATGCTACTAAATATTTCATCACTGAACAAAATTGTGACCCAAATATTCGAGGTCAACATGGATGGACTCTTCTACATTATGCTTCTGAAGGTGGTCACATGAACATCATCCATTCCCTATTCACAGAACTGGGTTGTGATCCAACTATTACGAACAGTAATGGTGCTCTTCCACTACACATTGCTTGTCGTAATGGTCACTTGAATGCTACTAAATATTTCATCACTGAACAAAAGTGTGACCCAAATTGTCAAGATCGATATGGATGGACTCTTCTACATTACGCTTCTAAAGGTGGTCACATGAACATCATCCAATACCTAATCACAGAACTATGTTGTGATCCAACTATTCCGAACAATGATGGCGCTCTCCCACTACACATTGCTTGTCTTACTGGACACTTTGATATTACTAAATATTTCATTACTGAACAAAATTGTGACCCAAATTTTCTAGGGCAACATGGATGGACACTTCTACATTATGCTTCTAAAGGTGGTCACATGAACATCATCCAATACCTAATCACAGAACTAGGTTGTGGTCCAACTACTCCAAACAACAATGGTGCTCTCCCACTACACATTGCTTGTGCTAATGGTCACTTGAATGCTACTAAATATTTCATCACTGAGCAAAAGTATAACCGAAATTGTCGAGATAAGCATGGATGGACACTTCTACATTATGCTTCTCAAGGTGGTCACATGAACATCATCCAATACTTAATCACAGAACTAGGTTGTGATCCAACTATTCCGAACATCAATGGCGATCTCCCACTACACATTGCTTGTGCTAATGGTCACTTGAATGCTACTAAATATTTCATCATTGAGCAAAATTGTGAACCAAATTGTCGAGGACCACTTGGACTGATTCTTCTACATTATGCTTCTCAAGGTAGTCACATGAACATCATCCAATACCTAATCACAGAACTAGCTTGCGATCCAACTATTCCGGACAATAATGGCGCTCTTCCACTACACAATGCTTGTTTTAATGGTCACTTGAATCCTACTAAATATTTCATCACTGAACAAAATTGTGACCCAAATTATCAAGATAATGATGGATGGACTCCTCTACGTTATGCTTCTAAAGGTGGTCACATGAACATCATCCAATACCTAATTACAGAAATGGGTTGTGATCCAACTATTCCGGACGACAATGGCGCTCTCCCACTACACATTGCTTGTCTTAATGGTCACTTGAATGCTACTAAATATTTCATCACTGAACAAAATTGTGACCCAAATTGTCGAAGTCAACATGGATGGACTCTTCTACATTATGCTTCTGCAGGTGGTCACATGAACATTATCCAATACCTAGTCATAGAACTGGGTTGTGATCCAACTACTCCAAGCAAAGCCGGTTCTCTCCCACTACACATTGCTTGTCAATATGGTCACTTGAATGCTACCAAATATTTCATTACTGAACAAAATTTTAACCCAAACTGTCGAGGTGAACTTGGATGGACTCCTCTACATTATGCTTGTAAACGTGGTCACACTCACATTGTACAATGGTTGTTCCAAAGCGGAAGAGTTGACATTATGGCAAAGGACTACTTATTGAGATCCTGTCTTGGTATTATTGATACGAGAAATCATTATGAATTGTTAAAATTGTTTCAACCTTTTATTCAAGCAGCAAGTTCGTTCCCACTTCACATCATCAGTAAGACTGTTGTTACTGGTAGTAGTACTGTTGGCAAGACTACTTTATCTAAAGTCATTACTGAAAGAGCTAAAAGCTACTTCAATGTTATAAGATTTGGCAATGTTGAACAGGTAGTGAACCACACTGCTGGTATAGTCCCATCTCTTGTGGACAGCTGGGAGGTGGGCAAGATGGTACTATATGACTTGGCAGGACACTCAGAGTATCATTCCAGTCACTTTGCTGTTATGGAGATTGTGATGCAGCAGTCACCAGCCACATTTATTAATGTGATAGACCTTAACAACACTGACTGTGAGATATCTAAACAACTCCACTATTGGCTCAATTTTATTGATAATGCCACCTCCAAGACCAGTAGAAAATCATGTGTAATAGTGGTTGGCAGTCATGCTGACTTACTGACCAATGAACAGCTAAAGAACAAGTCAGATTTTATTTTAGATTTGATTCAAAGTAGAGTAAGAAGACAAAAGTTCATAGGATTTGTGACTGTTGATTGCCGCAAAATTGACTCAAAAGGAATTCGACAATTTATTTCACTTCTTCATAAAAGCCATGGTATTATCTCAGCCAGAACACCATCAATAAGCTACTATTGTCACTTACTTTATGCTTTTCTTAAATCTAAACCAGAGCTGATGTCTACTTGTACACTGCAGGAGATTATTTCTGCAGTAGCTTGGGACAAGGATTCTCCTCTTTCATCAGAGACAAGCATTCTTACTGAGCTTCTTGCATCACTTAGTGACAAAGGAGTGATCATCTTCATTCAAAATCAACAGCAACCAGAGAAGAGCTGGGTAGTGATAGACACTGAAAAACTTTTGAAGCAAATTAATGGAATCTTGTTTGCTCCTACATCCTTCAAAGAACATCATCAAATAGCAAGTAGTACTGGAATTGTTCTTACATCTGCACTCAAGCAACTCTTTCCACAATACAATCTTGAGATGCTTGTCGGCTTCTTAGAAAAGTTTGAGGTATGTCATCGTGTTAACTGGTCAGGTAGCACCACAAATCTTCAGAGTATTGAAACATCTTCACCATCTGGTGACAAAGAAGAATGCTTCCTTTTCTTTCCTTCACTAATAGACTGTTGTAGACCAAGCAGTTTGCCTAGGGAAAGTAACTTTAATTTTGGCTGGACTATATGCTGCAGAAACCCTAAGCACCAGAGTTTCACTAGCCGATTCCTTCATGTTCTTCTTCTACGTTTAGCTTACACCTATCCACTTGCTGATGCTGACAATAGTGTAAGAAGCTCTCACTGTTCAAATAAATGCATTGTTTGGACAAATGGAATAACTTGGGAGAATGAAGAAGGAATCAGAACACTAGTTGAGCTCATTGACTACAACCAACGTGTAGTGGTGGCCATGTCACACAAGACAGACAGCAGACCAGTGGAGTGTAGCAAGTATCGCAGTGCAGTAAGTAGACTAGTTCTGGACCTGAAGCAACAACTCTGCCCTAATGTGGAAACAGATGAATATCTGATCTCTCCCTCTCTCCTCAACAACTGGTCAGTAGCTGACTGGTGTGTGTCTCCATCTGACAATGATCTGTTTCCTATTGAGAATGTAGCCAAGTCAACGCTTCTACACAAACCTTATATTCATAGCCGTGCCCACAGTGCAAGTGATCACTTTGCTACCAAAGATGTGTTGCAGTTTGAGCCATACTATCAGTTGAGTCCCTCCTCTGTGTGTGAGCTGATGGACAGCAGCAAAGCTGATGAGATTGTCTCTCATAGTCTCCTTCGTGAGGTCAAGAGCAGATGTCAGTTGAATCAGTTAGAAAGACAGACCCGGTCAAATCTGAAGAAAAGCATTGATCAATTCAGCATATTTGCAAGCAGAGATCCAATTGTAAGACTAGCATTATTAAAATTTTCTATGTATACATCAAGCGCAACATACTTGCAATGATGTGTTACAATTGATCTTGTTTTACAGGCTATAGCAGATCTTGACAGTAGTGCAGTCCTAAAAGAAGCTTCTGAAGGTAATACCAGTAATATGCTGCATCATTAGAGAATGTAGCTGAGTCAATAAAAAAATTTTTAAATTAAAATCACATCAAAAAATTATAAGCTGTCTTTCTTTGTTAGATATTATTCGAAGATTTGACCTGTCATCACTTCCTGAGGAAAGACCACTAGGTAAATTATTATGTTAACTTTACACTTAGTTCAGTACTTGTTGTCACATTTCAAATAGATCAGAGTCAGCTTTCTTCATTGATGACAGCTCTTGCATCTGTTGTTGATTGGTTCACTCTTGGTGTGTATCTTGGAGTGAAGTTGCATATTCTGGAGGAGATCAGAGAAGATCACAGTACTACCAGGCAGCGCAAGTTGAATATGCTGATAGCATGGTTGAGGAGTTCAGAAGAGCCATGTACTAAACAAAAATTGATGACTGCTTTGTGGAACATCACTCACTCAGATGATTAATGAGTAAGAAATAAAATTAATCCTGTCAGCTATGATTATAGGAATAAATTCTTTTTCTGTAGATTCCTTTACAACAGACTCACTGTTCACTAATTGTGATTATGAAGTTCACATCGGATATGATAAACTATATGTACTTCATTCATTAGCACTCTCTGTATGTTACACTGCATGTGGCAATGTGTGTGAGAGCAATGTTGTGATCATTGTATTTTCCACAGGACGGCACATTTGGTATTTCTGAGCCAGACTCTGTCTCAGGCTCTTGGACAATCCTATGGAACAAAGAATCACTAGAATAATTATTAGTATTTATAATCATTTTCTATTTATCTTCAAGTAAAATTTTAGAATGATTATTTCATACTCTTTTTTTATAGTCATGTAAAATAAGTGTTACATGCGATATGCATAGATCTATGAGGGTGGGGCTGCTGAGTTGCTATGCGGCTATATAGCGCGCGCGCGCTATGACTGTTGTGATGTTACCGCAAACATGAAATTGCTATCTAATTGATCGTGCAGACAGTGTAAACATGGCTGTCCAAGGCGACAGCTTTGCCACGTTCCCGCGTGTGAGGAAGTATCTGACTACAGAGGGAACGTCAGGTGAGTCACAAGCACCATCACAGCATTACCTGTATAGAACCATTGTCATGTTGACCATGAAAAAAGCAGATCTGCTAAAACACTCGTTAATAATCTCTATCTCCTTCTCTGATCGATCTATCTTTATATTTGTGCCTGCACAGAGAAATCCGAGGAATACTCAGAACTAGGTGAGTGAATTAATCTGAATTCATGATATTTTACACATGTACTCATGCATACAGTTTATCACTGAGCTCTCTCTCAATCCATTCTGGATCTGTTTTTATCTTCCTCTCTTTACTGTAGATGTTGGCAGTAATCTGGACCAACTGCTGCCACACATTGGTATCAGTGACTATGAGAGTGTCTCGGTTTCCAAGCGAGTTCGTCACCTCAACGACCTGGCTCAGGTATCACCACACACACACAGCAACTCATAATAGAGATGCAAGCTAAAGAATTATTATGACACACACTGCATTGGATTGATACTGTAAATTGAGACGAGGAAGCTGCTCTATTGATTAGATGGTTAACCATGTGTGGTAACAGATGAGAAGTGATGCTAATGTGTTAGTCATAATAATGGATATAGTTACTGACCAGTACAAGATATACTTGATACATTATCAGGTTTTGATTTTAACCACTTTATAAAGTACAGGATTTTTGTCTCCTTGCAATGCTAAAGAGACAAACACCTTCATGTACTAATGTGTTCAGGCCTCGTCCATCATAATGACTTTTAAATGTATGAAGATGAATTTCCTGACTTTTCAACAAAAAGACTGAAATCACTGTGTCTGTCACATGACAGTTACTGTTTGAATATTAATGTGTGACAGACATAACTCGCGACTATATTACTTCACTAACTAGTCTCTGTTGAAGAGAATTTTCTCACCATCTCAGTTCACACAACTCATGATTTCATGAGTGTCTCTGTCTCAGTATAAGACTCATCTTGTCTGTCTTGCTGGCTTGCACGATGCTGGTCTCAGTTTGTTTACAGTATCAATAATCACTTGTTTAGATCAACAGTGGATATTTCAGTGCAAGATATATAAACCATGATAATGTATGTTACTTGTATTGTGAGATGGTTTGTTTTACGAATGAAGAATAACATGATCAGAGCTATATGTATTGAATGGACGGGCATTGCTGTTTAGCGGACAATTTTTGGGGTTGATCTTTGAGTCACTTCTCGAAGTTTAAAAAGTAGTTTCACAGAATCTATTATGTTGATATATAATTATGTTGGGTCCATCTGTGTGAACATGATTTAAAACGCT
Organism: Haliclona indistincta; assembly: GCA_964017065.1. Lineage (NCBI taxonomy): Eukaryota > Metazoa > Porifera > Demospongiae > Haplosclerida > Chalinidae > Haliclona > Haliclona indistincta. The sequence continues at coordinate 9,147,337 of OZ024790.1, forward strand.
CAAATTTAGCTTCGCAAAAATTGCACAGTATATTATGGTTCAGTTTTAACAAGTTTTGTAAGAAATTTGTCAAGCACCTCAAAAGAATCTTTTTGAGATGTTTGTCACCGTACCAGTCGTTTGACCACTAAATAATAGTTGTCATAGTTATCTACTCATGTGTGTCATAGTACTATTAGTGTCACTCACTGTGTGTGAGTGTATGGACAGCACTTTATGATCATGGCTAGAAGGACACACTAGTTCAGATCAGCTTTCATACAGTGCTAATAGATCAGGTTTAGATTTGGCACAATTCCTTGCTGAAGGATCTTGTAAATACTTTATCTCGTAGTATCATTCTGTGATGAGCAGTGTCATGTACATTTATGACATGTTATGTAAACTATGAGAGTGTCTTATGATACTAGCCACTAGTAGTAGGGTCATATAGAGCTGTCATAGTTGTGTTTAGATGTTGACCATCAGTAATGAGTATGTGAGTAAACAGACAGTCACTGTTTAACACAAAACACTGGACAACCGATTAGCTTGTTTAACTTTCTTTACTTCTTTTTAGTTGATCAGAGAGGTTGGACAGAGCTCAATGTTGAAGGCGAGATTGAAAACCATTATAGGAAGGTAAGAAATCGTTCATGCAATCAAAAAACCGACTTTTATCTCTCTCTTCTCTCTCTCTCTCTCTCTCTCTCTCTCTTCTCTCTCTTCTCTATCTCTCTCTCTCTCTCTCTCTCTCTCTCTCTCTCTCTCTCTCTCTCTCTCTCTCTCTCTCTCTCTCTCTCTCTCTCTCTCTCTCAGTACTCGTCTAGCCTTGCTTAGTTCAGTGAAGGAGGTGAGAGCAGGAGCACTGCGAGCTCTGCGCTGTCTCATCCAGTCATCTGAGGTGATGGATATTATGGCGAGGGAGAGAGTGGATCTGTTAGTAGCTCGATCACTGGACGCTACTCCTAACAAAGATATTGAGCGCCTGCAAGCCATGAGGTTTGTTAGACAGGTGAGAGAAACATATAAATAAATCATTACATTGTACAAATCAGAAAAGTGTGTTTGTTGTACTTGTGCGAAAATTCGAAAAATTCATTTTCTTTCAGGTTGTCTTGGTATGTCCTGATAAACTGTCCTGCTCTCTTGTGTCTCCGTTGGTCGCTATCATCCTCTCGAACAACGAACCGCTGGATAACCTCACCTGGGCGGCCATAGCTACACTGTGTGAGATTGGTGAGCCTGTGTACATTCATCTTCAATAACATATGGATGCTTGTCTTTGTTGTTGTGCAAACATCGCTCATGTTTTTGTTTGTCTCTTTTGTCTTTTTCAGCTCTGTTGCAGCCAGAGCTGACATGTCAGTGTGGAGGGATTAAAGCATTGTTGAGAAGTCTTCTAAAATCACAGGTACTTAGTGTAAACACCAGAAACTCACTCACTCTGTTTTTTCTCCTCTCTCTCTCTCTCTCTCTCTCTCTCTCTCTCTCTCTCTCTCTCTCCCTCTCTCCCTCCCTCCCTCCCTCCATCCATCCATCCCTCCCTCCCTCCCTCTCCCTCTCTTCCCTTCATCCCCTCTCTCCCTCTCCCTCCCTTCCCTCCATGCCCACTCTCCTTCCCTCCCTCCCTCCCTTCCCCCTCTCTCCCTCTCCCTCCCTCTCTCTCTTCAGATGTATCGTATTAGTGAGAGTATCATTATCACACTAACTGAACTGCTCAATCATCCTTATTCTAGACAGTTTGTACGTTCTCAACTCGACATGGAGGTTCGTGAATATACACACACAAGATATAAACCAATCTTGAGTATACTGTCACGTCGGAATTTTCATAACAACAAATTCTTGATTAAGCTTAATATCAGAAGGGTCTTTCCTAGAGTAGCTAAACTGTGAACCTTGTGAATTTAAACATTATTACTCCCATTCGGGTTGTGGAACTACAGTAGAATGTTTAGCTGATAAAGGATATTCCAAATGACTGACACAGTAGGCTTGTTTTCCGAAAAGGATGAACAATCCTTGTCTTAAACTCTTTATTGTGTCCTTTTAGAGGTTCCTCTGTAGTTTTATTATTGTTCTCTGCAAGACAGCAGTATTCTTTATTGTGGGATGATGATTTGTCTGTAGAGTAGTGATAGTTAGTCTGCACAGAGATATGGCTGAGAAATGCTGCTGGTGTTTAGCAGAAGGGCTGGTACAAAGTAGCTTTGTAACTAGATCACAGCGCATTTTCTCTGCTATCATGACTACATCTATTATTTCATGATGGGATACCGTGAGCACTGCTAGTGTAGTGGTATCATGCAAGATTCCCATTCTTGCGACCCGGGTTCGATTCCCGGGCAGTGCACGTTTTTTTTATTTTTTTTACTCGTCTTTATTATTCTTTTAGAGCATATTAGCTCCCCTAACAGACATTCATTATCGCTATTCTATAGAAGACACAAACACCAATGCAAACAGGTATGACAGAATGAAGCTAGTAGGTTTTAGTTATTTCATTCACTGTTTCAGAACCGACAGAGAAATCAGAGTAGAAGCTTCAAAAATGGCGCTAACCGCAATGCTGAAATCTTGGCCTGGTATGTCACCACCACCTTGTATATGTTTCTCTTACTTGGCTTCGTACTCAGTTAGGTATTGTATACTGTTGTTAACACCTAAATACAATAGAAATGTACAATAGTTAGTTCACTCTTTATTTATTAATTTATTATTTTTTTTTTATTTATGTTCATTTTTTGTTATTTTTTTTTTGCTTATTAACTCTAGCGTAAATTTAGTAATTTTTTTGTATTTATTGTTACATCTCTTAGTGCACATCTTGTTCTTTTTTTTCCCTACATCTTAGTGTGTGATAGTTTTATTGTCCTGTATCTGCTCCTTAATACAGCCATCAAAGATGACAATGGTCTCATTTTTCTTTTTGTCTCTGTTTCACAGGTCTGCTGTGTCTGTGTAGTCCTGACTGTAGTGGTGTGTCGTCGTTTATTCATATGATACCGCTTGTTGAAGCACCTATACAGGTTTGTGTGTTGAATAAGTTTTTTTTATGGCTGAGATAATGACATCTGACTCCCTTTTTATTGTTGTATTTGTGGGAACTTGAGCATCGACAATCAGTTAGGTATTGGAAAATGGAGTTGTTCTTCAAATTAGGGACTGGGAAATTTTGGCTGGGAAAAATTTCACGAATACTATTTTTCAAATCAGCACTATTTGCCTATCTTTGTCAACTAAAACAAGACATTCGCGAATAAAATTTTTGCGAATAGTCTGAAATTCGTAGAAATTTTCTGCCGCTAAATTTTCCCGCAATGTTCACTTGATATACTATGATAACTTTTCGTGCCTGACATGCTCTCTTGTTAAGTTGAACTCTGTTCTTTCATTCAGAGAGAGATGTTGGATGTGCTGTACAATGTGTTTCAGTTGAAGGTACCAGAATGGACGGACGACTATCGAGTGGCTGTCATCAGTGTTGGTGAGTTGCCATAACCTGTTTACAAAGATTATTTTACATACAAGTGCCATAAAAATAATATTGTGTGTCTAGTTTCTTGCTAATTTGAATATGTGTTTACTTTTACTTTTCGCTTTTAAAGCATTTTCAGATCTTGCAGTGTTTTTGATTTTACAGCTTAGTTTTGGTGTTTTAGTTTCTGCAATAGATTCATTGCATGCGACGTCACATCACGTGACTGGACGCCATATTGGAAGACAGTAGCCATTCTTGTTCCTCTGGCACAGCGTCGAAAGCTGTAAACTCCAAGAAACTTACCTGCAGAGTTTACCCATGACTGTATACTGTTGCTTCGCCACATGTGCATAGCTTTGCTAGAACTGTTTGCTGTCCTCCAACGAGTATGAAGATACATTGACGTGCGTAACTGTCACGTGGCGCACAATGGGTCTATTAGCCCAGACTTAATAATGCATAACCAGAGAGTCCTTGACGATCTAATTGTGTAATGTTTGTCTTCAGATCCATCACAGTATTGTGATGAATGGTCGCTAGAGCAAGGGTTTGTGGCTGAGGAGGCGAAGGCGCTGCTGTCACCTAAGGCGATGAGTAGAACCAACCTCCTGGACTGCTATCATGCTGTCTTGCTGGCTAGCTTCATGGAGGTCGGTCTGTTCCCTGCTCTGGTGGAAGTTGTGAAGTTTGCAGATAGGCATGTTTCAGTGATGGCTACTATTCTCACCGGAGAGCTGCTTCATCTGGTGAGTGAGAGATCAAAATAATTATGTCGCATGGATAAATTTTGATGAGAACAAATTTTTAACAAGTATGAAACTTTTGTAAAATTTACAGTGCTTCCAGTCTAGACATTCCAAAATTGCACATTTCACTAACATGAAATGTTTTTACTCATAAAAACTAAACGATAGGTTTTATAGCAGTCAAACTTGTTGAGAAGGCTGATACATCCTTCTAGAGTACGTATGCTTAGTCTAAACTGCAAGCCTTACTTGATCTCAAAGATACAAATGGCGAAGTGGCAGTTGTCGGAAACACCCAATTAGCTTTTATTTTTAGACCATAAAATCTGTAAGAAGCTTAGTTAAGGAAAAATCTTCGGTGTGCAGACGAACAACTAGTTCATCTACCAAATACTCTAGAGCCAATGCTTAACTATCACGCAAACTAAAGTTCGGTCCAAAACAAACTCAAAAATCAACAAAAAATCAAAGTCAGAAAGTTTTTAGACTCAAAAATCTGCAACTTTGCGAGTTAAGAAAAAGCGCTCCGCAGGCAAGTAGCCTTATGCCTTAGCTAATCACAGCTCTTCGCTCGTGGCTGTAACTTACACCGTCGGCGAATACGAGGTGCTGGTAGCAGCAGCACTCGCCCGCTCTGTTCG